>JAESUZ010005189.1:0-162335 GCA_017311185.1 Proteles cristata cristata
CGTCGGGCTCTGTGCTGACTGCCAGCTCAGAGCCTGGAGCCAATTTCAGAGTCTGTATCTCCCTCTCTCTGGCCCTCCCCTGCTCACGCTGTCTCTCTCTCTCTCCTAGAAATAAATAAAAAAATATTAAAAAAAAAAATGGAACCGCTCTCCAGTCCAACAGTCGCACCACTGGGTATTTACCCAAAGAAGACGAAGATACTAATGCGGGGGGATACGTGCGCCCCGCTGCTTGTGGCAGCATTGTCTACAGTGGCCGGATTGTGGAGGCAGTCCAGGTGTCCGTTGACTGATGAAGGGATGGAGAAGATATGGTGTATATACTCTTTGGAATATCGCTCGGCCACAGAAAGGAATGAGAACTTGACTTTGTGGTGGCCTGGATGGAGCTGGGGAGTATTGTGAGGGGCGAAGTGGGTCAGTTGGAGGGAAATAGGAGCCATGTGATTTCACTCATGCGTGGAATTGAAGAAACAAAATAGGTGAGCAAGGGGGAAACAGAGAGAGGGAGGCAGGCCAAGAAACAGACTCTGGACTATAGAGAGGAGACTCATGGTGGCCATTGGAGGAAGGGTAGGAGGGAAGAAGGGGGACCTAGGTGATGGGGATTAGGGAGGGCACTTGCTGTGATGAGCACCGGGTAATGTATGCAAGTGCTGAATCACTATATCATCCCCACATGAAACTAATATCACACTGTATGTTCATTAAATAATAATAAAAAAAAAAACCAAGAATGGTGAAACAGCAGTAAATTGGGATTGGAAGGTCAGTCCCACTTCTGATTGGTTGAATGACCTTAAAACAAATCATCTTCCTCCTCTGTAACTAGTTTTCCTCATCTGCAAAATAGGAGAGTTGGACCAGAGATCTTAAATGTCTCTTAGAGCTCTAACATTTTTGGCTTTGAGAAGACTAATTTCCAGCATCAATGCTACTTTAACAGTTTTCCTACATCCTCAACTGCTCTTTACTCTGTAGCAAAAATCAGTAAAAAGGAAGAGGGAAGATATTTATAACACCTCCTTTCCTTTCTTTCAATTATCCGTCCAACAATTCAGTAAGTCACAGTTTATAAAGAAATTTAAAAATTGTCGACATTCAAATGTTGGTGCCATACAAAAAGATATTAGCGAAGGGTCAACTGTATCATGTCTTTTTTTTTTAACTGGCTACTTATTTTACAGGAGTATTGATTCAGATGGTTTGATACAGATGGGAATGGCTTCATCCTATAGGACCAGATATCATGAATTGTTACTTGAAAGTAGGCTCTACCTGTGCTTTTATAAGATTATTGTTCTTCTGTAAACTGGATTTACATAATCTTTACTGAAAAGTACACTGAGAAATGAGCACTGACTTTATTTTTTTAAGTTTACTTATTTATCTTATTTTGAGAGAGAGAGAGAAAGAGTGCAAGCGAGGGAGGGGCAGAGAGAGAGGAAGAGAATCCCCAGCAGGCTCCACACTGTCAAGCCCAGAGCCTGATGCAGGTCTCGAACTCACAAACTATGAGATCATGGCCTGAGCCAAAAGACTGTCACATAAACAAGATTTACACGATAACTCTCGTAGCCCCAGAGGGTAAAAGTAGAACTAATAGCTGAAGCACAAAGAGATGACATTGGTCTACGTACAGTTGCAGGGTTGCCATTAAGGGTAAGTTCTCTCTGGCATAAGTGCCAGTAAGTTTAAATAACTAACCAATGTATCATACCATGAGTGTTTTCTGCTCATTTTATGTCACCACCCTCAGATCAAAAGGTGTACACTGAGAGTGTGACTCAATTATTTCATAACTAAATGTACCTACACTGATCCCAATTACTCATCTCTAAAGTAGGACTTTACCCTGGCTTTTAAGTCTTGTGTGACATGTTAAAAAGTCATAAGGAGAAGATATTTACATGGACATTTTGCTGACCCTGCAAAATAAATGATGTCATTAATAATATAGATCTTTTTTCCTCCAAACAGCTTTCAAGTATGAGAAGTTTTATTTGTTGACATGTACTAAAGTGAAAGGAAGATCTTGATGGAGAAAAAGACATATTTTGTTGTGCTGAACCTCCTCAAAGAAAAGCTAGATAATCCTTTCTAGATTCTTTTTCTTTCTCCTCCTCCTCCTCCTCCTCTTCTTCCTCCTCCTCCTCCTCCTTCTTCTTCTTCTTCGTTTAACAGCCTCTTAACTACAGAGAAGCTAAAAGAACTGTCATTCACTGAATGTCAGCTCTATAAAAACACAGTAGTAAGAGCTGCTCATTTTATCCTCTTAACAATTGTTTAGTGTTAGTATGTTCCTATTTTATTGGTGAAGAAACTCATGCTTTCAGCAAGCATGGATTCGCCTAAGATTACATAGCTGATGAATGGTATATGAGTCCAGAGTTTCTGATTTCGTTCGCCTGGCTCTTATGTTGACCGGTTTGAGTTTTCCTGAAATTGCATTCAATGGTTTCATAAAGTGTTTTCCCAGGTTATTAAACAGTTTTAAAATTTTATTTTTATTGTTATTAATTTTTATTTTAGAGACAGAAGAGGGAGAGCACACGTGTGTGAGCAGGAGAGAGGGGCAGAGGGAGAGAGAGAAAGAGAGAGAATCTTAAGCAGGCTCCACACTCAGCATAGAGCCCGATGTGGGGCTTGATTCCGAGACCCTGGGATCATGACCAGAGCCAAAATCAAGAGCTGGATGCTCAACGGACTGAGCCACCCAGGTGCCCCCGAAGTTAGTTTTAATTTTAGCACTAAGGCATTTAGATTTTTCCCTTCCTAGTTCCTGCATCCTTTGAATAGATATCAGTGTTCAGCCAGGGCCAAGAGGAGCAAACTCAAGATCATGTTAGGGAGCTCCCGCTATCCAGGAAAGCTATAGAAAACAACCAGGAAATCTGGCTTCTGATTCTTGGCAGTTGATACTTACAAAGCTACTGCTGAATTCAAGTGAAACAAGAAGACGGTGTACATAGCACTTTGGACAATAGGTACAAGCTAGACATGTGTGCCCAAAGGTGTCCTGTGTGATGCTGTTTGATGGCAACATTTTGGAAAAAGCTTACATGATAGTGTGTCAATATGGGAACGGATTCAATCATTAAAATTGAAAAAAAATAAAGCCACATTTGTTGACATGGTTAGACACTTGCAACATGTTAAATTTTGTATGATGGAAACCGCTCACATATTATCAAATAAAATGCAATGCTATCTGAAATAAAAAATAATATATCCCAAATAGCTTAGGCTTATTTCAGAGACTGTAATTCACGTTAACAGAGTTAAAGAGAAATCCATGTTTTACCTCACCAGATGCAGAAAAACACTGTCGATAAAATTCATTCAAAATTTATTAAAAAATAAAACGTAGTAAACTAGGAAGAGATGATTTTTTTAGATTGATAAGAAGTATGTGTCAAAGCCTACAGGAAACATGTCTAATGATAAAATATGAAAGGTGCTCCCCCTCAATACATACCAAGATGAGACAAAATTGGGGATGAGACAAAAATGCGCATCTATTATTGTACCAGAAGTCCTAGCCAATGAAAAACAAGAAGAAAAATGGTGTAAGAATTAGAAAGGAAAAAATAAAACTGTTATTATTCCCAGATGAGAGACTGTGTATGTAGAACATATAAAACAATCTATACACAAGCTTTTGCAATTAATAAGTGAATTATTAAGGTTATTAACCACATGATCAAATATAAAATTGCATTTATATGCCAGAAATAATCACAGAAGATGAGGTTTTAAAAGAGCACATTTCCAATACCATAAAAATATTCAATAGATAGGAAATATCACATGAAAGATATGCCAGGTCAATACATAGTGAACTATAAAAAAATTACTGAGAGATATTAAAAAGAGGTGTATACCATGCATTTATAGTGCCCCACACTATTATGACAATATCACTGTTTGTAATTGATCTGTAAGATCCACGACAGTCTCAATTAAAACTAATAGATGTTTCTGTGGAAATTAACATGCTTATTCTAAAGGTTTTATGGAAACGGCAAGGGCAAGAATAATCAAGACAAAAAGAGTAAAGACCCACATGCCTGATAACAAGACTTACAATAGAACTTGCAATAATTAATGTAGCTATTGGCACAAAGTGAGAGAAATAGAGCAACGGGGGCAGAACAGAGAGTTCAGAAACCAAGGTACACACGTATGAACATTTGGTTTCCCTGTAGTGTAGCAGGGACCTTTTCAATAAATGGTGCTGGACTCATGGCCTATTGGGCAGCAAAGAGAAAAAAAGAAAATCTCACCTCCACAAAACGCCATACACCGATCAATTCCAGATGGATTATAGATTTAAATGTGAAAGATAAAACATGATCAAGTTTCCAGAAAAACACATAGGAGAAGATCTTACTGACTTTGGGGCCAGATTTCTTAAATAGAACACAAAAATGTTATTGATCAAAGACAATGCTATAAAACTGGATAACTAAATGAAGAACCCGTGTTAATCAAAACCATCATTAAAGAGAGTGAATAATTGCGAGAAGATGTTTACAATACATACATCCAGCCACGTCGATGTAGCTAGGATATCTAAAGAATTCCTAACACACCAATAAAGAGAGGCAACCTGAAAATCAAAAGGAATAAACAGATTGAGACAAACGCACATCCACTTGAATGACTAAAAGGAAGAAGATAGGTAAGAGCAAATTTGGGAGAGGATTTTACATCTTCTCCAAAGACTCCTTTACAATGGCTTTACGCCATTGGGATACCCATGAACTGCTGGTGGGAATGCAAACTTACACGACCACTTTGCAGAATGAACATTCTGTACTAAAGCTAACACAGCCTATAATCCAGCAATTCCACCTTTCATTAGATACAAGAGAAATGTGAACATAGGTGCACCAAAGATCTGTACAAGAATATTCTTAGCAGTGCTCTTCATAATAGCCAATGATTGGAAACATTCCAAAGGTTCATCAAGTACAGAAGGAATAAACAACCTGTTGTATATCCACACAATGGACTTCTGTACAATAGTAAGGGAGTCTGATTACCACCATATGCAACCACTTGGGTGAATCTTATAAATATAATAAGCCACAGAGGAAGCTAGACACAAAAAACAAGCACATAGCAACAATTCCATTTATACAAAGTTCAGAAACAAAAGTAGTTGGATGGTGAGAGAAGTAAGGATAGTGTTTTACTTTTGGCCTGGGTGGTGTGGTTGGAAGGAAGCCCAAAGGAGAGGCTTAACTTAGCCAGTAACATTTCATTTCTTGACCTGAGTGATTGATTACATGGGGCACATTCACTTTGGGAAAAATAGTCCGACCATATACTGACATTTTGTTCTTTTTAAGTGTGATGTGTATATACATATATAGTACTTCTATTATATGTACATATATATGTATACACATTTTCACATGTAAGATAATAGGTAAGGGAAAACACTTGTTAAAAAATATACCAAGTGATCCTTTGTTTAAAATATAGTAAAACCTTGGATTGCGAATAACTTGTTCTGCGAGTGTTCCGCAAGACGAGCAAGCATTTCTAATAAATTTTACCTCGAGAAACGAGTGATGTCTTGCAATATTAGTATGTGACGCCGAATGTCACATGATCACAACTGAGCCAATGGTTCTTGAAATTCGCTTTGATATACAAGTGCTTTGGATGACAAGCATGTTTCCGGAACGACTTACGCTCACTCACAAAGGAAGGTTTTACTCTACACATCTCCGTGGAAAATGTTTTATTTTTTTTTATTTTTTTAAAATTTTTTTAATGTTTTATTTATTTCTGGGAGAGAGAGAGAGAGAGAGAGCGTGAGCAGGGGAGGGTCAGAGAGAAAGGGAGTCACAGACTCTGAAACAGGCTCCAGGCTCTGAGCTGGCAGTCAGCACAGAGCCCGACGCGGGGCTCGAACCCACGAACCGCGAGATCATGACCTAAGTGAAAGTCGGACGCTTAACCGACTAAGCCACCCAGGCACCCCGAAAATGTTTTAAATTACGTATGTGCCAAAATATTATATTTTTGGCGGGTGGGATCATTGATGATTTCGATTTTATGTTTTGGACTTCTGTTTCTTGGAGGTAGGAGTAATGTAGAAAGAAACGCACGGACATCCTGAAGGCTTAGTTCAGATCTTGAGTAAACCAAGGGAATCTATAGGACGCCTTGAAAGGAAACAGCTTTAAGTCAGGCTGACAAGAGAGGCAAATGCTAGAGAAATCTCTCAGATCCCCCTTAGTTGTAATCATTACGTCAATCAGCAAGAGCTTTTGGGTTTCCAGGTCTGTGCAGGAGCCCTTCGTTTAAGGCTCAGTATAGATCTTCTCCACCAGTACAAACAACACTTCTCTTTCTTGAAGTACTGAGTTACTTGGCTGAGTTCACATCAACGCTGAAACGCAAGGGCCATATAAGGAGGTTGAGACCAAACCGGAACACTTTCCCCTATTTTTCTCATGTCCCTCAAGGCATCTTAGACTTTGTGCCTTAAAGAAAGAGAATAAAAAGGGAGGGGCTGAACAACATAGGAGATGTTTTCAACCGAGCTTTTGATGGTTTCCATATTTAATTCGTTGTGATTTAAGGAGGGAGGTACGTGAGCTTGGACTTTCAGTTCAACTGGTGGATTTTTCTGAGTGATACAGGAAAGATCAGACTTTTGGCCTCATAATGGTGTGTTTTGTCACAGGCCAATTCAGTCACACGTGAACCAAACAGGTCTAACATGATTTTATTGGCCCAAATCCAGCCACCCTCTGCTGCACTGTCTCCTACCTTACAAGTTTCGAATAATCCTTGTAGTGGTTCTCTTGTGGCTGGAACGTTCTAGTTCCGGGTGCATGGGTGCATATGAATTACAGGTCCTGTAGGCAACACCTCAATGGTTTCCACCATTGTCCTGGCCTAGTTTCTGATAACCATGCATGGATTTAAAATTCAGGGAAGCGATTCCCTGTTACAAGGAAGAGAGCTGAATTCCATCTGGACAGGAAGATTCTTAGAAAGATTGTTCCCAAAAGTTTCTATGGATTAGCTCATAAAAATAGATACGGTTCCACTTTGTTGTTGTCGTTTTTGAATTTCCCAAATCATAACATCTAAGTGGAAAAAAACTAGCCAAACAGCTTTCCAAGAGTTTTTTCTTTGTTGTTTACATAAAGGGAGTTACCTTTTTGAAGTGCCTTTCATTTTTTGTCACGATGAGCATTTTATTTACATTCTATTATTGAATCATCACAATAAGCCAATGAAACAAGTACTTTATCATTGTCCCCATTTTACAAGTGAGGAAAATGAGAGACGGAATGCTTAAGAATGTCACTCGGCCAGTACCAGTACGTAGCAGAGCTAGAATTCACATAAAGACCCATTTTATCAGACACATGAAGTTCCTAACCATTCCGATATAGTTCCCATAAATATGCGCTGTCTCACAGTGCAAATACACCTTTCTTGATTCTTAAAAACAGTTCACTAGGGGAGGTCACCTGGAGGACTCAGTCCTTAGAGCATGCAACTCTTGATCTCAGGGCTGTGAGTTTGAGCCCTATGCTTGGTGTGGGGCCTACTTAAAAAAAAACAAAAACAAAAACAAATAACCCCCCCCCAAAAAAAACCCTACAAAATAAAATCTACAAACTTACAACGATGGTTAAAACGATGCAGTAGGGGCGCCTGGGTGGCTTAGTTGGTTAAGCAGCCGACTTCTGCTCAGGTCATGATCTCATGATTTGTGAGTTCTAGCCCCGTGTCAGGCTCTGTGCTGACACATCAGAGCCTGGAACCTGCTTCAGATTCTCTCCCTCTCTCTGCCCCTCCCCCACTCATGAGTGCACGCTTGCGCGCTCTTTCTCTCTCTCTCTCTCCTCTCTCTCTCCAAATAAGTAAACATTAAAAAAAATGATGCAGTAGGGGAGAGGTTAAGAGTGTATCAATTTACATATACCCTGCCATTCTTAGCAGCCTCTGTCCAACTCCAAGATTTTCCTCTCAAAAGCCATTTCTCCCTTCTTTACCCTAACCTCAAGCTTTAAGTGGGAACTAGAAGCGCCAACCCTACTACAAAGAAGTTATGAAGCCTTCCTGAGAGCTGTAGTTCTCACCTGGGGGAGAGTTTGTGCACTACTCCACCACCAGGCACATTTGCCAGTGTGTAAAGACATTTTTGATGGTCGTGACTTGGGTGAGGGCTTCCTTCTGTCATCCACCAGGTAGAGGCCAGGGATGCTCTTGAACAGGAATCCCTCCCCAACAAAAGAGAATCATCTGGTCCAAACTGTCAACTGTGTTAAGGCTGAGAAACTCCAGTTTCAAAAGATCATCACAAATCGCCTTCCAAGGCTCCATGTGTGAGGTGATCTGGGACAATACTTGGTGTGTGACGAGCCTGCTATCTTGTAAATTCCAACAGCTTGAATGTATTCAAGATGGCTCCCGTGGACAGAAAAGATTGTCTCAAGAACTGTTTTCCAAACGTTTATAGGATTCTCACGTAAGTGGTGAACAATTTGTTCACAGAAACCAGAAACAGATGCATGGAAAGCAAACCACGCCTTTTAAGGGAAGTGGAAGGGGAGAGATGCTTCGGAAGAAGTTGATTCATACGTGAGATTAGTTCTGATCTCATATTTAGGAACTTAATCCGTGAAGCACAGATAGTCAAATTCTGCCCCCAGATATTTACGTGGCACCCTGAGACAACTGCAAGAGTTACAGTAAGGGTGTCTGAGGTTAAGTCTTCTTTCCCAGCAACACAACATAAGAACGTGAACATCTACTGATAGACTAAGAGATAACATTAAAGTAAGAGCCACCAGGTTTAGGTCATTCCATCTTAGAGTACCTTTAAGGTCATGTACTTTACACAGCTGTGCTGTGCTATTAGGTGGGCTGTATTTCGACTTCTAATGTGCTCTGCAATCGCTTATTGATTCATCTTCAGAATATCCCTGTGGCTGTAATAGTCCATGGTGGAAGGTTTGGGCTGAAAATGGAACCAAATGTCGTATGGGACACTAGGGACAGGATGAAGAATATCGAGCATAAGAGATGCTATCCCTGTTTCGACTTCACCTTTCAGAATTTCCTGTGGTGAGGTGGACAGAGCTCCAGCTACGGTATCAGAGAGACCCGGGTCTCCCCGGTTGGCCCTGCCATTTCCTAGTAGTCGGAGTAGAGTTACTTAGCTTCTCTGAGCCTCAGTTGTTTGCATCCATAAAAGAGCATACCGCAAGTGTCGCCTAAGGGCCTTGCGATGATTAAAGGAGATGGTGCATGGAAGTTGAGAAGCACACAGTCTCGGGCACATGGTACCACTCAAGAAATCATAGTCCTCTCCCATATACCTTCTACAGGGACTGAGCGAAGGTCATGGAGCTTAGTGCACAAAGCACTTAGGGACTTACACTCAAAATTTATTTGATGGCCTCTTTGGCTGTCTCAAATCACAACTGGCAGATGGTAAAGATTTTCCCGTGGACATTTTCGTCCTGTAATTTTTAACACATTCTCGTGGAGAGTTTGGAAGTAAGTGGGATTCACAGAGAAATGTAGCTAAGAGAGATCGGATAACAAAATTACTCATTGGACTCCATGGCCGTGTCAAAAAGTCACTATCTCTAAAGGCCCATAGAGATCCACAGAGAATCTTTCTGTTACCACCTAAACTGGTAAATGGCAGCAAATGGGGGATACAAATAAATAGGGGATACCCTCGCATATCTGGGACTGGAGCGGGGCTCCAAATCTATACTGAAAACACTGGCACAAAGTTTTCATGGACCAAGAATTGCCCAGGTTCTCTGATCTGCTTCTGGCGATAATGTGAATTGGCACGCTTCGGGATGGTAATTTGGAAATGCGTCTTAAACCTGAAAACAACCACTCCATCTGATTTCGAATCACACTTCTGGGAATCTGTCCTGAGGGAATAATCCTTAACAATGTCTAGACACAGATGCTTATCTCAACATCATGTGTAGCAATGAAAACTTGAAAAACTATAAATCACCAAGAATAGGTCAAATCAATTGCTGTACCCGTGTGATAGGAGGCGATGGAGCCATTTTAGTTAACATAGAAAACTGCTCAAAATAAAATATTAGGTGCAAAACAGTGGGCTCTAAAACTTTCCTTTATGATATCACACTGATTTTATTCTTTATACATACATATAGACATATAGACACTTACATATATATAAAGCATATGATCAAAAAATAGTTATATCTGGGTGGAGGTATTATGGATAATTTTTGTTTTTCTCTATGCTTTTCTTATTTTGTCCTATTTTTAACAAAAATATTCCTTTTACAATCAGTAGGTGAACTAAATACTAACTGCTGTACAGTTTTGAACTACTTAACAATGGTGAGTTTTACCTCAACCCTGAGAGGTGGGCCTGCTCTTCTGTCAGGGAAGAAGAGGGTCAAATGTATGAGCTGTCCAGCCTTGGAGAAAAATCTAGAGCAACAGCCTCCTTAAGGGCCTAATTAACAAGTAAGCTGTGTCTAGCTAATTTAAATAATAGGTCTGTGTACCTGCAATTGACCTAATCTGTGGATACTTGATACCTTCAAATCACCACGCTCTGTAAGCAGCTTTGCACTTCAGTCGGCTGACTGAGCATGCGCGAGCCCTAGACCTGGTGCAGAGGACGGTCGCAAGGAAGAAGGAAAGAGGAAAGGCTGCGGGCCATGGGGCATAGAGTTCAGAAAAGAACCGCCCTCTCTGGCTGCTACCCAGGCATTACCTTGGGTGATGTCAGCTGAAAGTCAGCCAGCAGGGAATATTACTGCAAAGTTGTTGGGGGGGGAGGGGAGGAGGGAAGGGGCCGGGGAAGTAAACATTGTCAAAACTTCTATATTGTATTTCCTTAATTTTTTTTCAAATTTTAGAGGCGCCTGGGTGGCTCAATGAGTTAAGCATCTGACTTCGGCTCCAGTCGTGATCTCGCTGTTCGTGAGTTCGCGCCCCGTGTCGGGCTCTGCGTTGACAGCTCAGAGGCTGGAGCCTGCTTTGGATTCTGGGTCTCCCTCTCTCTCTCGGCTCCTCTCCTGCTCACATGCTATCTCTCTCTCTCTCTCTCTCTTTCTCAAAAATAAATAAATAAACTAAAAAAAAAAAAAACCCTCAAATTTTAGACCAACTTTAAGGCCCAGCAGCAGAAGAATGGAGGTTTAGGCCAGAATTAAAAGAGATTCCCAGGCTACTCTCTTTCCTCCCTGGGACATCAGAGAGCAGAAAACCATCTGAACTGAACTGTGTTCTTTGGTTTTATCTTAAAAAAATTTTGTTGTTGTTGTTGTTATTTACTTGGGCAGCCATATTGGGGCAAGCACTGAAGGTAAGGGAGGAATTTGCAGGTTTACTCTGGGAATAGGTTTAGGGAACTCAGGCATAGTCCCTAAATACCCACTGGTATGTTCCTAAATTGCATTGAATTTATTGTTACTTCCATTTCTCTATCCCTTCCCATTATTTTTTCCCTCTACAGTAAGTATGAGAAGACAAAATCAAAGATAGATTATGAAATAAACTCAGCAAGTGTGGTTTTTCTCTGATTATAAAAAATACACATGATTATTTGGAATATGAATTGTTAATAATCTCACCGTCTGGAGAAAACTCCCTCTAATATTTTAGCATTTTTTCCCAGACTTACTCCAGTCTATTTTGTGTGTATGTTTACAGTTTTGTATGTCATTATTCTACAACAGACGTTTTCTTGGTTGAATAGTACAAAATTTACTTGAACGTTCACAAATGTTTAGTTACTCAGTGTGTTACTGGTTTTTCTCAATTATGCTAAATTTTTGTTTACGTCTTCGTTTCCTCAGGCTCCGTTTCTAGAATTAAGAAATACCAAGTCAAAGTATGTGAACGTTCTTCAAATTTTTGACACATGTTGCCAAATTGCCTTTCAGAAGTTTATACAAATTTACAGTCCTATCAACTATGCAAATGAATGTGAATCTGCATTTTCAAACCACAGGAAATAGCACAAATACTGTCAGACTTTCTATTCCGATGACAGCCATAGAAATAAAAACGGACACTACTTTGGTCATTCCTCAGCCTTGTTTCATGGCCCGGGACTGCTGGTGTGCCCTTATTTACTTGGAAATATCCTTAGGTAGACTAGAGGTGCAGGATGATGAAGATTGGATACAAAATATAGCGATAAATATTCATGGAGCCTGTTGTGCTCCAGGACTCCTTCAAAGCACTGGCGATACACACCGGTGGACAAGGCAAGGTCCCTCCGTGAATTTTGCGTCCGGTAATTCTACAACACAGAATCTTCTGCTCTAGTCAGACGTGTAGGATGCCGCTTCATGCTCCTTCTTCCCTGATTATGTTCTCAACGAGCACTAATCCTTACAGTCAAGCTTTATCCTTAGTCCCCTGTGAAACTCTCCCCAGCTATTCCGATCATCTGAGCACTTAAATCTGCTTTCGCCATCGATTGTTCATTGTCTCCTTCAACTCCCTAAGACCCTCCGGAGCAAGACCACAAGCTCATGATGCATAGCTTGCCCACAGCACCCAGTGTAGTGGATGCAGCAAATAACCCTTTCTTTACCAGAACTTTGCTTTCATCAGCAAGATGAGATTCTGAATAAGGCTTCTCCACCTTAGACCAAGTCTGCCCAAGGAGATGTTATTACAGAAGTCCTGGGGGTCTTCACGTCAGAATAGGGGAGAGACTCTGGAGTCAGTGTTAAGAGTGGGGGGTGGGGGGAGGGGCTCTAGCAAATGGCAGGGGCCTGGGAATCAGGGAACCGGAGTTGGTTCGTGGATCTGCCACTCACAAAGGGGACCTTTGAAAACACTTCTTGAGGGAATCATATACTTCATGGGTTTTAGATTCTTTTGTAAAATGGGGACAATGAGATATTCGCTACCTATTTTGTAGTCCTGTTAGGAGGATCGTATGAGAAATTATGTGAACTTATGTGTAAAAAGCTGTATGTGTGAAGTGTTATAGTTTTCCTCTTTTTCTTTGGACTTCTTTTTTTTATTGAGGTGCAACTGACATATAACATTATGTTTGTTTCACGTGTGCAACGTAATGATTTAATATCTGCATATGCTGTGAAGTGATCACCACAATAAGACCTTTTTCTTCTTCTTAAAGAGGAAGAGGAGGGGTGCCACCTGCGTGGCTCAGTCAGTTGAGCTTCTGACTCTTGGTTTCAGCTCAGGTCACCAACATATGGTTTGTGAGTTCAGGCCCCACATCAGGCTCCGCGCTAACAGCCCAGACCCTGCTTGCGATTCTTTTTCTCTCCCTCTCTCTCTGCCCCTCTCCTCCCCCCTCGAAAATAAATAAAACACCTTTTCCAAAAAGAGAAGAGGGGGAGTGTTCCCATGGCAAGTTAGGGTGGAGAAGGCTCCAAGATAACTACTCACCAGAAATCGCAGGCTTGGCAAGAAGAAGACATTGGCACGTCATCTTTCCTTTCTACCTCTGCTAATCTATTGGACCATCTGATCTGTCCCTTCCGATGCTTTGAGCAGCGGGAGAAAATAACAGGAGAGAAATGGCAGGGCAAAGAGAGGAGATGTCAGTGGAACTGCCTGAACTCCTAATTTTGCATAGAAACTCTGTATGTGTTTCCCGTTGGTCAAGTGGATGTCACCAAAGGCAGTAAGGCTTGAGTCATCTTGCCAGGATGCTACCCAAGAGGGCTGCCAGCTGATGGTTCTCCCAGCAGTCAGAGGCTCTGAAGTGTACTACAGATGCTGGCTTGGAAGAGACTGCAGGAGGAGAGCGCAAGCAGTCGTCATACAGTTTCAGAAGAGCTCACACCCACCTGTGATTTGGACACCTGCCTCGTAGAGGACACTGATGGCCAGTCGTTCACAGCCAAGAAAGCAGTGACAGCTACAGACAGATTATATCAGGAGCTCTTCCCAACTCCAACCCAGCACGGGAGAAAGGGACCCTGAAAAGAGAGGGAGGAATAACAGCCAGTTGTATTTCCTTACTGCTCCAAGTCCGTAAAGCTGAAGTCTGGCTCTTACTATGCAGAGAAAGGAGGTGAAGAGGAAATTGACAGTGAATTGGAGTTTAAATTTTTTTTTAATGTTTATTTATTTTTGAGAGACAGAGTGTGAGCAAGGGAGGGGCAGAGAGAGAGGGAGACACAGAATCCGAAGCAGGCTCCGGGCTCCGAGCTGTCAGTACAGAGCCCGACTCGGGGCTCAAACCCACAAACCGTGAGATCATGACCTGAGCTAAAGTCAGATGCTTAATCGAATGACCCACCCAGATCCCCTATGATTTGGAGCTTTAAAATGGGTTGGACTGGGTGGACTTTTTAATAGCTGAAAGTGACTAAAGAGCTCTGATATATGCCTGAGGTCTTGGGGATTTTTTCCTCATGCGTCCTTTGCTTTGTTTGTCTGTTTCCAGCTATAATCGACATGTAACATATTAGTTTCAGGTGTACACTATAATGATTTGGTATTTGTATATATTCCCAAATGATGACCACTGTAATTCTAGTTAATATCTTTCACCATACATAGTTAAAAAAGTTTTTTTTTCTGGGCCAGGAACTTTTAAGATTTATTCTCTCAGCAGCTTTCAAGTATGCAATACAGTATTGTTAACTATAGTCACCACACTATATATTATACCCCGTGAATTATTACTTTTGTAACTGCACATTTGTACCTTTGGACTCCCTTCACCCTTTTTGTCTATCCTCTCCACCTGCCACTTCTAGCAGCCTCCAGTCTGTTCTCTGAATCTAAGAGCTTGCTTTTTAGATGCCGCATATAAGTGACATCATGATGTCATACAATATTTGTTTTTCTGACTAGCTTATTTCACTTAGCATAATGTCTTCAAGGCCTATCCATGTCCATTTGCAGCAAATGATGTGATTGTATTTTTTTTTAATGTTTGTTTTTTTTCAAGAGAGATAGGGAGCGAGCAGGGGAGGGGCTGAGAGAGAGGGAGACAGAGAATCCCAAGCAGGCTCCGTGCTGTCATGTGGGGCTTGAATTCCTGAACCATGAGATCATGACCTGAGCCAAACAAGAATCAGATGCTTAACTGACTGGGCCACCCAGGTGCCCCATGATCTTATTCTTTTTATGGCTGAATAATATATATTCAGAGAGAGAGGGAGACACAGAATCTGGAGCAGGCTCCAGGCTCTGAGCTGGCTGTCAGCACAGAGCCCGATGCAGGGCTCGAACCTATGAACTGTGAGATCATGACCTGAGCCGAAGTCGGACGCTAAACTGACTAAGCCACCCAGGCGCCCCTCATTCTCAAGATTACTTTGGCTATTCAGGGTCTTTTGTGGTCTCCCCACAAATTTTAAGATTTTTTATTCTATTTCTGTGAAAAAATGCCATTGGAATTTTGATAAGGATTGCATTGAATCTGTAGATGGTTTTAGGTAGCAGGGGCATTTTAACAATATTCACTCTTCCAATCCATAAACATGAAATATCTTTCCATTTATTTGTGTCTTCTTCAATTTTTTTTAATCAATGTCTTACAGTTTCCAGTGTACAGAAGTTGTACATCCTTGATTCAATTTATCCCTAGGCATTTTATTCTCTTTGATGCAATTGTAGCTGGGATTTTTTTTTTTTTTCCTCAGCTTTTCTTTCTGGTAGCACATCATTAGCCTATAGAAAAGCAACAGATTTTTGGATATTGATTCTTCTATCCTGCAACTGTGCTGAATCATTTTATTAGTTCTAACAATTCTGAGGGGGAGTCTTTAGGGGTTTTTATATATCATGCCATGTCACCTATAAATAGGGACCGTTTTACTCCTGAGGTATTTCTAAGTTTCAGGGAATGGAGATTCAACACACCGGGGTAAAGGCAGTAAACAGGAAAAAAAAGGTTACAGGTGTACACAGCACTGTTCAATAAACTGCATATCAATATGATTATTTTTTCTATTTCTTAAAGGATGTGCTAGTCAGAACAGACAATAGGGTTTAGTATCTCTGTCGGGAGATGTTGCCATTTTTCTAACCCCACAGAATTTTTTCTTTTGCATCACGAACTTCTGAAACGGCAACATGAGTGGTTTTCAGTTTACCATATAGAAAAATAAGACAATACACATTGCACCTGTTTCACCTGGTGTACGTCATTGTAATGAGCAACTCAAATTGGTAAAATGATTTAACAGAAAAGCATTATGTAAGAGGTTGTGTTTTCCTTTTTCCTGCTCTTTTCAATAATATTTCCCAGTAAGTCTTAATCATATAGCTCTCTTCATTTCTAGACACAGAAGATCTAAACAAATGAGTCAGTCCGTAACCCACACGGAGCCACTAGTTCGTGTTGTGTCATTACGAAACAGGTGGATCACCACTCCTAAGCCCGAAAACAACCACATCCCAACAACACAGGGTCATGGGTGGCCTGAAATCCTGACGACCAGGGGCTGGGGACCTGCTGATGTTAATAACTGTAAGGAAACTGATCATAGAGCTGGCCTCCATTTTATCTACAAGCCCTTCCTCCCATGAGTATGGGCAGAGGCTTTGGTCCCGGCTGTATGAACTGATCTCTGAATGCAGGTAAGCCCATGGGACTGATCCAACTGGCTTATACATTGAGTCGCCCCTCTTCTCTTCAGCGGTCCCCCAGAAGAGATCCCTGGCTTGGAGAAGTGAGATACCTGGCATGTGTTAAGGTGTTCCCTGTTCAGGCTGGGGATGAACACTGATTAACCTTTGTTTGTGTTTTAAAGAGAGGCTGACCGAGAGGGGAGGGATCGAGGGAGGGAGACTGCCAAGAATGAGAATATGATTTATAGGAAGGACTGGGTTAGACGTGATAAGCGGTGAAGGAAGAAGTCACAGGTAAACAGCAAAAGGGTGGAATGCCGGGAAGAGAGAAAGAAGTTATAGAATAATCAAGAAAGGCTGCGGCTGGAAGAAGCCTCAAAGTATGATGAGTGCGGGGAAAGGTAGGATTTTGTTCACAGAACTGGCGTTTCCGGCTCGATGACCCTGGACAAGTGATTTCACCCCTCTTGTGCCTGCTTATGATTCTATAAAATCTTATCTGGGGATAAGAATAGGACGTATTTGGTAGATATAAGGATTGAAAAGAGCGCACACAAAGTGCATAGCTTAGGGTAGCTTCTCAAACACAGGGTAGCTGCTATTATTACTGTTGTAGTGGTTATTGTTATTCTTAGAGGCAGTGACATTATTGTTGTTAGTGACAGTATTGTTAGATTGTAATAAAACACAAACAGGTCAGTTGCCATGGCACTCACCAATAAAAGAGAGTGCCTACGGGCACCTGGGTGGCCCAGTTAGCTAAGCGTCTGACTCTTGGTTTGGGGCTCGGGTCATGGTCTCACAGTCCATGAGTTTGAGCCCCACATCGGGCTCTGCACTAAAAGCTCGGGGCGTGCCTGGGACTTTTCTCTCCCTCTCTCCCTGCCCTTCACCAGCTTGCTCTCTTTCTCCGTCTCAAAAAATAAGCACACATAAGCATTATAAAAACTAAAAGAGTTCATAGGTGAGGAAGAGGTCAGCTAGTTCTCCACGTGTCAGTTTCAGCAAAAGAAGCTAGAACATCGCTGTGCTGGTGAAGGAGAAAAAGAATTGTATTATGTTATTCACATATCAGACATTCTATTGCACATTACTTTTTAAAATAAATTTTTTAATGCTTACTTATTTGAGAGAGAGAGAGAGAGAGAGAGAGTACAAGTGGGGGAGGGACAGAAAGAGAGGGAGACCCAGAATCTGAAGCAGGCTGACAGCACATCACTTTTACATTAAAGGACCTCAGCCAAGCAAGGAAAAAATAAATGCTGTATTTTATGCACATGATAGATTTTGTTCATAGCACTTCCTTCTCTGGTTCTTCAGCAGATGTAGCAACACCCAATTTGATCTTTATTAATTAGAATAAGGTATTGAAAATTCTTGCACAGGGGTGCCTGGGTGGCTCAGTCGGTTAAGCATCTGACTTCGGCTCAGGTCATGATCTCACAGTTTATGAGTCTGAGCCCCGTGTTGGGCTCTGTGATGACACCTGGGAGCCTGGACCCTGCTTCGGATTCTGGGTCTCCCTCTCTCTCTGCTCCTCCCCCCCCCAAATAAAATTCAAAAATTAAAAAAAAAAAAAAAGAAAATTCTTGTACAGGAACATAGATAGGATTAACATAACTATTCTTTAATTGATTTCATGTCCTCAGAGGATTTTCTCGAATATAGATTTCAGATAGGTCCCATAATGAAATGATTTTTTTCAAGTGTATTTATTTATTTTTGAGAGAGAGCATGCATGAGTGCACACAAGTGAAGGAGGGGCAGAGACAGAAGGAGACACAGAATTTGAAGCAGGCTCCAGGCTCCGAGCTGTCATCGCAGAGCCTGATGCAGGGCTTGAACTTGAGAACCGTGAGATGGTGACCTGGGCTGAAGTCAGATGCTTAACAGACTGAGCCACCGAGGCACCCCATGAAGTGATTTTTTTAATGCTCGCTTTTATTTAAGAAGTTAACGAGAGCAATTGTTCTGTGGCTTAAATGATGTGAATGATTTCTTTCAGTGGGAAAGCAGACGATCGGGCACCTGGATCTCTTCATAAAGGACCTAAATGTGTAAGAGCTCTAGCACGTAGTTCTCATACAGTTTATTATTGTAAATGCAAACAGAAACTAAGCACGGCTTATAGCAATGCTTTTCAAAGGGGAAATACCAGTGTATCAAGAGGGAAGCCTAAATATTTCTCTCCTTTAATGCATCATTACCATAGTATCATATAAATAGGTCAAATTCAAATGTTTATTCATTGTTGTTAACAATTGAAAGAGTACCTCTAGCGGCTACAGTCCATGTTTAAGGGTGATAGAAAGAATGAATACTGATGTATTGGAGATAGGCCTGGGAGAGAAAATTCTTGATTTGTTTGTTCACAACACACCAAATAAATAAATGAGTAAAGATTTTAAAATTAAAACAATTCACATTAGCTCTATGGCCTAGTTTGATTCACATATCTCTTATATTAAGGATTGGTTTGGTTAAAGATACACCTTTGTAAAAAGCTGCACTGGATCCACAGGTTTCAAATCCCATGTGTTTGGGACAGAGAGCTCATTGCATGTCTTTCTTTGCCTCTAAGCTCTAGCTACTGAAATCCAGCCCTCACCCTCAACACTAAGAACTGATTAGCCTCACTATGAGTCAGCTGAATGCAAATCTCTCCATGGTGACTCTTGTAAGCTGACAATGTGAGACTCACCTGGGCAGGCGTCACAAGTGTTGAAGTCATGACTTCTCTTTCAAGGAGGCAATACGGAAAAGCTTATTCAATCTTACCGAAGATGGCATCAAAAAGTTCTGTTTCTGTGGACTGTCCTACCAGGGTCAAATGATGCCTAATCGCACCCTATCATCGCTCGTGCTGATGCATTGCCTCATCCTATGCCGGAGGAATTCCACGGATAAAGCGTTATCTAACATCTAGTGCTCATGCTCTTATAGTAAGGTGTTTTGAGGGCACAGACTGTTGAGTCAGATAGTCTGGGTTCAAGTATCAGACCTGCCACTTAGTTGCTGTGTAACTTTGAGTAAGTCATTTACCTTCTCTGGGCCTCTGGGTCCTCATTTGTAAAATGGGCGTGTTTCTACCTTCAAAGTGTCTTTATGAGATTAAATGATATCATCAATGCGGCTCCATTAACACAGTACCTGGCTCAGTAAGGATTCCTTCTCTTTTCCCATCAAGCACCCACTTCCTTCCATCTGCCTTCTCCTCCTTCCACAAGCCTATTCTATTCCATGTGGCCTTTAAAACCAATATGGTAGTGCTGGTGGTAATGCAAATCGCAAAATTACTTGGGAAGAATGTTCAACAACATCTACTAAAGCTATATCGGGTAAATCTTGTGATCCAGACCATCCACGCAAGGCCTATGCTTAACAGAAATACACACAGAAGACCTGTTACAGGAAAGTTCATGGCCACTCTTCAATTTTTTCTTTTTATTTATTTTTAATATAGAGAGAGACAGAGCATGAGCAGGGGAGGGGCAGAGTGTAGAAAGCAGTTATTCTGTTATTCTGTTAAACTTTATAATTTTTACACTTGCTGTAGCACATCGTGCTACAGATTCTGTGACTCTCTCTCCTTCTGTGCCTCCCCGGCTCATGCTCTGTCCCTCCCCCAAATATAAATAAACATTAAAAAAAAGAAAGCACTCATATGAAACTGTGCATAAGAGCTGTTTTTTCCTTTCAAGGTTCTCTGGTTATGGTACCATCTGATAATCTTTGGGAGCAGAATGTGTATGTTCTCAGTCCTTTCACTAGTTTTTCCAGCTAGAGAATCTTTAACCTCTTGGCTGGCAGCAAGATCTGTGCAATTATCTTTCCTAAGTAAGTCTTGCTTTCTAGAATTGAAAAGACCCTTTTTAAAGAAGTCATTAATTATTTATTAATTTGTTTCGATGATGGGTAGAGTCAGATTTTTTATAAAGTGGTTAATGTCTGAAACTATAGATTTTAAAGGGATCACACATTTACTATGACAGGAATTTTAAAAATATTTATTTCTTTTTCCTGTCGATAGACTAGCAGGGTTCCTTTTCTTCGACTTTCAGCTGATGAAGTTTAATGGGGTTCTTTCAGACAAGGGCTACAAAACACTGTGGTTGCTCAATAAGGCATTGGGTTTGTGGGATCATTCAGAGGCCTTCTGAATAGTGCAAATATTTCACGTCTAGGTAGCTAGGGGAAAGCTTTAAGTAATGAGTGTCCTTTGTTTTTAGTGACTAAAAACAATACTGAAGGGACTTACATGAATAATGACATAATTTGAATCTTAGTCTAAGGGAAAAGAACGTGGGATATAACGACAGGATTGGTTTTTATTTTAATTTTTTTCTGGACAAATCAATTATAAAATGATCTCTAGTTGCTGGTGACTTGCTAAATAAATCTTTAAATTGCTATCGGGGCGCCTGAGTGGCTCAGTTGGTTAAGGGTCCAACTTCGGCTCAGGTCACCATCTCGGGGTTCGTGAGTTCGAGCCCCTCATCGTGCTCTCTGCTGACAGCTCAGAGCCTGGAGCCTGCTTCAGATTCTGGGGCTCCCTCACTCTCTGACCCTCCCTCACTCATGCTCTGTCTCTTTCTGTCTCCCAAAATTAAATAAAAGTTAAAAAAACTTTAAAAATAAAAAAGATTAAATGCTGTCAATGATTTTTAAAACTTTTTAATTTTTTTTTTTCCTGAGAGAGAGTGAGAGACAGCATGAGCAGGGGAGGGTCAAGGAGAGAGGGAGATACAGAATCTGAAACAGACTCCAGGCTCTGAGCTGTCAGCACAGAGCCCAATGCAGGGCTCGAACCCACGAACTGTGATATCATGACCTGAGCCGAAGTTGGAGGCTTAACCAATTGAGCCACCCAGGCACCCCTCCTTTTTTTTTTTTTTTTTTAAAGCTGAGCAGATTCATGGCTGTAGTGCAGGTGTCCTTGGAAGAGACGACCCACGGCTAAAAGTCCAGCAGTGCACAACTTGGTGCGTGGAGATCATTAATTATAATTTTGCGGTGTTTTGCACAACTAAAGTAGAGTGTACTCTGTGTCATTTCCAAGTTAACAATCACTTTACCATTGCCTGCTAGACCATGGCTTTGGTCTAGATTTCAAGGCACATAAGTGGTCATACTTTCTCTCTCCAACTCTTTTTCTTATCTGATCAATGAACAGACTCTTCCCATATTCTCCCATGAACCCTGTGATTGAGTGTCTGTAGTTCCCTCTGTCTTATGCCTGCTCAACAACTAGACTTCTTTCAAGTCTCAAATAAATTTTTAAAAAAATTCACAACCACAATTTATGATCAGTTAATAAGTCAGAACCCAAAAGAAAGGAGATGCAGTCCTGGTATTTTATGCTCTCTCGGGGATGGATTGTAGATCAGCTGTCCTTTCCCTTTTTTTTTTTTTTTTTTTGACCACGGAGTTATTACGTGGCCTCTCTGAGTCAAAGTTTCTCCTAAGCATTTACTGAGTTGCCTGTGTGTGTCAGGTTTTGTGCCAGGTGTTGGGAACATAGGGATGGTGAAGACAGTTTCCTCGACCTTCCTCAGAGAACCGGCAGCCTCGAGGGTCATAGGCAAATAATGTCACACAGCGTAACCGGAGTATACGGTAGACAGCATAGACCTACGGAGAGGCATCCAAACCCAGTCTGCGGTAACAGAGGTGCAGTCATCGTGGAAAGATTTGGAAGAAGTGACATCTAAGCAGAGTCTTAAAGGATGAGTAGTAGTTAGCCAAATGAGGAGGGCAGGAATTTCCCAAAGAAGAAATAGCATGAGCAAAGGCACAGAGGTGGGAAACGACATGTATGCACGTGCACAGGAAGGGACACACAAACTTCAGAGTCTGAGGCAGTGGGTGGCAAGAGATGCATAACAACAGAAATGTATCCCCCAAACAAATGATACATTCTCTAAAATACCTTCCATTTTATTTTTTTAATGTTTGTTTTATTTATTTTTGCGAGACAGAGAACACAAGCAGTGGAGGGGCAGAGAGAGAGAAACAGAGAGAGAGAGAGAGAGAGAGAGAGAGAAGAATCTAAAGCTGGTTCCAGGCTCTGAGATGTTAGAGCAGAGCCCGAAGCAGGGCTTGAACTCACCAACCATGAGATCATAACCTGAGCCGAAGTCAGGTGCTTAACTGTCTAAGCCACCCAGGTGCCCCTAAAATACCTTCTATTTTATTTTATTTTATTTTACTTTTTGTAATGTCTATTTATTTTTGAGAGAGAGAAAGACAGAGTGCAAGTGGGGGAGGGGCAGAGAGAGGAAGACACAGAATTCGAAGCAGGCTCCAGGCTGTGAGCTCTCAGCATAGGGCCCGACGCGGGGCTCGAACCCACAGACTGTGAGATCATGACCTGAGCTGAAGTCGGATGCTTAACTGACTGAGCCACCCAGGCGCTCCATTTTTTAAAAAATACCCTCTACTTTAAAGTTTATGCCTTTGACGCTCTAGCCTGATGTTAGAAGCTCCTCTACTGCATAAGAGGCAGGGAGAATTGCTAGTTCCTTCCTCTGAATCCCCCCTCCTCCTGCCTTGATATCCCCATAATCTATCTATCCCTGAGGCTCCTATTCTCCTTCTATTCCCACAGTCGCCATCTGTTTTCAGTGCCCCTTGTTGGGTCCCTTTAATTTCTATGAGATGTTGATCATTTGGCAAATGCTATCAGATTTGCTTTTCAGCTCATGCTTTTACAGAGAAGGTTATACCTCCCTTTTCCACTTCTCTCTTCTATATCTGAGACAGGAGAGTAATCCCTTCATTTTAGCCTTTAGGTCACAGCTAGTAGTGTGTACATAGTACTAATAGGTAGTATATAATACTCATAAGCGCGCGTGCGCGCGCGCACACACACACACACACACACACACACCAGCCTGCACCATGTTCAAGACAAAGTCAGATGGAATTCATGGATGCCTTCTCATTAACTACCTTCTCACTTCCCTTGTGAGCTTTCCTGTGCTTGACCTGCCCAGATTCCGGGGGATATATTTCTACTGCAAATGGGAAATTCATGTCGGTTGATGGAGAACAAAGGACAAAGGAGCTGCATGTAAGATACAGAATTTGACTCTGATTCATACTGTTTCACAGAACTGCCACCGTCTTTTACCTGAGTCCGGTTATATCCTCTGAGCGTTTTGATGACAAGGTGCCACACGGCTAAACAGCATTATAATAATTCTTTTCCTCCCTGGCCAGGCTGGGATGCTTCCTCATAGCTCACTTTCTGGGCCCTGCTCTTGCAGAGTGGAGTCCTTTGTTGGGGTTAGAATTTCCCATAAACCCTGCTCGATAATTTGTTTTTGTTTGGCCTCTTTGAAATACTACACAAAGAGGTCCCTGTAAAGGGCAACGTCGTCCCGAAGGCTGAGAAAGATCCCTGAGACATCGGCTCCAAGTGGCCCTTTTCAGACAGAGCCAGCTGAGTAATCTTATCTCAGGTGGCTGCTTTTCAAGGTGCCCAATCTAGGAGCCTTTGCCTCTGGGAGCACCATTTGCCCCAGGGGATCAAGTGCTTTCTAGTGAGGGGAAAACGTTGAGAAATTCCGGGGCCCAGGACGATATGGGCTGTTAGGAAGAATCTTGGGCAGCAGCATGGGCCGCCAGTCCGTCCCCTTCTTTCCCTCCTCTACCCTGACCCCCTCACGCCAGTGGAGATCAGCACTTGGCGTCGGGACAGAGACCAGACTGAAAGAGGAGGTTAGGAGGAAGCAGGGAACCCGGGAAAGGAGGTGAGATTGCGAAGGCACCTGCTGGGCTCTGAGTCAAAGGCTGTCAGTCACTTCAGCTCGGGCTGCTCCCTGCTCCGCCACTCGCTCACAACCCAGCCCTTTCCCGGGGCCAGGGCAGGGGATTGCTCCATGCCAGCTTACCTGGGGAAAAACCAGAGCCTCACTTTGGTCCCTTCCGGTAATTGACACGACAGGGCGCCCTGAAAGGGGAGGGGAGAGCTCCCTCCATAAATGGTCCCACCCCTGGGTAAGGTGGCTCGCTCAGGCAGGTAGCAACGAGGGAGTGTGCACCTGCCAGCAGCCAAGCTCAGCCAGACTGCGGGACGAGGTGGAGCGAGCGGAGGGAGTGAGTCAACCATGGACAAGTTGAAGTGCCCGAGCTTCTTCAAGTGCAGCGGGAAGGAGGTAGGGGTCTGGCAGCGGCGGGAGGTGTGGGAGGCCTGGCAAGGGAAAACCTCAGGGGAAGCAGGCTCCGAACTTGCCTTCTGCGGCTGTTCCTTATTCTCCGCGTTTCTCTTCAACTGCCTTCAGGTGTGCCTGAGGTGTCCCCATAGAGTACCGGAAAACTAGAACAGCTCTTACTAGGGTCGCCAGAACACTTAGGATCACCTCAACCTGGGCCTTGGGTACATACACCCACAGAATCCTGTTTTCTGTCCCTCTCCGGACTGTGTCCATATGCTGGTGGGAAGTGAGAAAATGCACTGTCCTCATCTGACCTGAGGAAGGCTCTATACCTTAGAGCAGCTAACAGGTTGGGAGAGAACCCCTTCCCTCTGAAGCTGAGAAAGAGAGAGAGAGAGAGACAGAGAGAGAGAGAGAGCTGCTCCACCTGGTGGGACAGGAGAATTTGCCTGGGAATATTACTCTGTGGCTTTCAGCAAAGCACTGATTTCACTCTCCAAGATAGAGAAGTTAAACGTCCCTTAACCCAAAACATCCCAAACTATGAGCCTATGGGGAAAAAGAGTCTGTAAATTCTTTTTGTTTGCCTGTTTTAGTGGAAGCTAAATTGAATCCTTCTTCTCAAAGATCCCCTACAGTCTCCGGAGTGTTCCTTTTACCTAATTCATCTTTAAGACTCTTATGTTTGAAGCCTTGTTTATTTGTCCACCTTCCTTTGCTCCCCAAAAGTAGGTAGGATCTCCACCTAAAGAGTTTTTTTTTCTTTTCATTTTAAGAGGTAAATGTTGTAAAGTAAAAACAGCCAGTAGCAGAAAAGACCTCAGCCTTTGAAAAGTGTTTCCCTTGGCTATGGCTTTCTGTGTTCATGCTCTGTCCCTCTCCCTTTCCCTCTCTCTCTCTCATCTCTCTCTCTCTCTCTCTCTCTCTCTCTCTCTCTCTCTCTCTCTCTCTCTCTCTCTGTGGAATTACATTTCTGTGGACTTTTAATCATATAAAGACAAACTCTTGGTATCTTCCCTTCTCCAGAAAGTGACGGCTTCATCTGAGAATTTCCATGTTGGTGAAAATGATGAGAATCAGGACCGTGGTAACTGGTCCAAAAAATCAGATTATCTTCTATCTATGGTTGGATACGCAGTGGGCCTGGGAAATGTGTGGAGATTCCCCTATTTGACTTACAACAATGGCGGAGGTATGTCCCACCCCACCCCCAACTTCTTTCCCTTCTAGTTTAAATGGGGTGCTGTGTGGCCTCTGAGGTTATTTTAAGAACTGAGGAAAGGCAGATGGTAGTTTGAGTTATTAGGAGGATAGGACATAAGCATGCTTCATTCATCATTAGACTATGAGTTGCTAGCTCAAGTTAGGAAGATTGCTTCACAAAATCCTCAAGTATCAACCTGATAAAAGTTGTACAGTTAGCACTCCTGGGTTTCTGGTGTATGATCCAATGGAATCTTCCACTATGGCTTGCTCTTCCTGATTTATACATCTTCCAGTGATCATCTATTCCGACTCAAGTTGTGTTTGGCTCAACGTAAAGCTGAATCGAGGCAAAAAGCAGGGAATTTTCATTCTAAAGCCAAGTTCAAATATACTGTTTGCTTAAATAGCGTAAGGCATTCCATTTTGGAAATATGAGTGTGGAAGGAGTTGATTAAAAAATAAAGGTTTAGTATTTTAAGCTGCAATGTTCAGTTACATGCATTCCAGACTGGATGGACCATGTAGAAGGTCCTTCCAAAATGCAATGAGAATTTAGTTCAAGACTAGGTGTTCAATTTCTGCAAAACGATACTATTTATCCCCATAGATCATTATGGAAGACTCAATTAGAACAAGGAGAATAAAATAACTCTGAGGTGACACACAGAGGGAAACAAAATGAATTGCACAATTCTCTAGTAATGTTGAAACAACTTTTCACTTGCACCATATTTTATTTACTTGTAATTACAGGTTCTATTGGAAGTGTAGAGGTGGCATGCCCTTAGATTTCATAATTGGGAACCAGTGAAACTGTGCCACTATAATTATTTTTCTTGGTATAATAAGATTTTGTGTGGTGATGTTTCAATCTCATATTCCTTGTTAATTGGTTGCAATAGAACATTCATATTGGCCTTTGGAGCCTCAAGAAGGAAGGTCTGTTTATCAAACACTTTTTAAGTGTTGGTGGCATAAATCCCCCTCTCTGGAGCCTACGTTGTTTAGTCACAGGCTTGGTGTAAGTTTGAACTTGAAAATGAGTTAGGAATCGCAATCATTTTGGTGTCTACACCCTCAGGTCACACGTAATGAAGAGCGTTCAAGCTCCTTTCTAGCCTCGGGTGTTCAGGTTCAGAATATCCACAGGTTCAGAAGTTCCCTGTGACCTGACATCATACATAGGCCCAGCAGTTTGCAGACATTTCCAGGAACTATACTAAGCAAGTTCTAATAGAGAGTTTTAAACGTAGGTCCCCAAATGACGATTATTCAGTGTATGCTATTATCTCTGTCACCATTTCCTCTAAAAATTGATATATAGTATCAGTTCTCAGTTTTTAAAGATCATATCATTTGGGGAAAGGAGGATCTAGGCTCTTTCAATTGCTTCTTTCTCTTCTGTCCAAGGGTAGGAGAAGAACATGAAATTCAGATTCATCAGGTATTAATAGATCAGATTTTTAAATATGGTCAGGCTTGGGAAACAATTGCTAAAATCTCAACTCACTTTTATCTGTAGACTCTTCTTACCAGTTTATGAAAGAGAGGCAGCATACAACGTGAGGGTCTAGGTCAGCAGTGTTAAGAATTTGTGACCACTGTATTTTATTCACGATTTACCAATTACAGTTGTTATTAATAAAAAAAATAATATCATAGGTAGAAGGCTATATATACACCATGGAGGTAAGTAATCCTTGCTTTTGAAAAAAATCTATTTATAATGGGCTGGTAAAATTTACCTTTCTGTTGTATTTTGTATTACTTCTCTTCATATTTATCATTGGTAGGACGTAAACTTCTATTAGTCACAGCAATGATGGCATGTGCATTGCAACATCTATAAAAACATATTTGTCTCTATGTTCTAGTGACTAGTGACTTGTACATAACAAGTATTTTATTGTTTCATTATTTTTAATAGAATATATTTTGAGGGTTGGGAAAATGTCATTCCCAGGTATGATGTTACAATATCCTATTAAGAAATGTACATGAGGAAAAACAGTGTAGCACGGGTACGTGAAACATGCATAATTCAAAAACCCATTTTTTAAAAATTCACAGATCCCCGTGTTTTCTTATTAAAGTTTGTTAAGACTTCTAGAGTGCTTGACCAATAAGTTTAATACTTTGTCCCTGCTTTGACCAACAACCTGGTAAAGGTTCGAATGAGCAATAGTATGCCTCAAATGTGGGCAGAAAACAAGTAAAATAATGAAAGCTTTAACTTACAATACAAAAAGGGATCTGGAGGATCTAAACGTAGGAGAATTAGTATTTGTAAAATAGAAAAGTTGGTGCAGCCGGGTGGCTCAGTCAGTTGAGCATCTAACTTTGGCTCAGGTCATGATCTCACCATTCATATGGTCCAGCCCCACATCCGGCTCTGCGCTGACAGCTCAGAGCCCACTTCAGATCCTCTGTCCCCATCTCTCTGCCCCTCCCCCCTGCTCATGCTCTCTTTCTCCCTCAAAAATGAAAAAACAATAAAATAAAATAAAATAAAATAAAATAAAATAAAATAAAATAAAATAGAAAAGTTAACTATGAATGTACCACAACCCTTCAGAATCTTTTACCAAAAATAGGATATTGCTTATTGAGGAAAGACCCTTATACTCTTTGGAGACTAACATCCTTAGCTGCAATGACTTCCATTATAAAAGTCTTTTAGCATTTGTACCTGAAGTCTTAAAAAAAAAAACAAAAACAGACTACCTATTTGGAAAGGAGGGAAACTAACTTTGAACATCTACTGTGTGCATGCCGTTTCACCAAGTGTTTTCACATAGGCTCTGTAATCGAACCCTTACCACGAACTGATGAGTTGTTATTGTTCTCTTCATAGATGAGGAACCCAAGGTCCGGAGGTTAGGTAAATTGCCCCCCCAGGTCTCATAACTAGTACATGGTGGAGTCAGGGTATTAACCGAGGTGTATCTGGCCCCAAAGCCTGTGATCATTCACCTCCTCTGGATTGCTTTTTATAGGCTATTGTTTTTCACTTTTATTTTTTTCTTATTTTGAGAGAGAGAGAGAGAGCTGGCGGGGAGGGGCAAAGGGAGGGAGAGAGAGAACCGTAAGCAGGCCCCTTGCTCAGTGCAGAACCCAATGTGGGGCTCGATCCCCAGCCAAAAATCAAGAGATAGACACTCAAACCAACCGGGCCATCCAGGTGCCCCTTTAGGCTACTATTTTTAATAACCAAAGCCACCTTTTAAGGTACTACTAGAATCCCATTTCACAGATGAGGAAATCAAGGTTTACAGCATCAACTACTTTCTCACAGAGAGTAGTAAAGCTGGGGCCTAAGCCCAGTCAGTCCTCTGCCCCCACTGTATCAGAAAGTTTTCACGCTGTTATATTGGCTGTCAAACTGTCATCGAGGTTTTGTGGCATAATGGTGTTCTGGTTCTATTTCGCATATTCCAGGTGCCTTCTTGATACCTTACGCGATCATGCTAGCACTGGCTGGTTTACCCTTGTTCTTCCTTGAGTGTTCACTGGGCCAGTTTGCTAGCCTAGGTCCAGTTTCAGTTTGGAGGATCCTTCCATTGTTTCAAGGTTGGTATTAAAATGTGTTCCCTATTGTGCTTACTAGTGTATTGGGGGTAGAGAGCTGTCCCCGCCATGTGGCATTAAAATGTTTCCAGTTTGGACATGGGAAAGGCAAAAGAAGCGTCCTTACTTCTCTGAATATTTTCCACCGTAGAGTTTAAGGACCAAATGTTAATTTGTAGTTCTGTTTCTCTCGGGGTGACGGTATGGAAGGGACTGGGTGGGGGGCGTGGTTCTTGGAGGGGGCTTAAGGGTGTCATTATTTTCTTATTTTCACCTTTCAAATTCCTTTGGCACATAGTTATAGTTGTGTTGTGCATTAACTTCCAGGTCCTGGCTTTTGCCTACTTCCTGTGTGGTCTTTTGTCTTCCTGCTTCTGCATATCTTTTACAGTATCTTTTACCATTTTTTTGTGGATACTCCTAACAGAATAGGACACTGATGATGTTTCTCAAAGTGCCTTGATTGGTATTAACCATCAAACAGCCTTCCTGTCTAAAGATTAGATAGTATTTTGGTATGTGCCAGCTGCTGCAAACTCTTTGTAAAAGCCTCAATGCAGCATCAAAAATGGATTTACAGGGGCGCCTGGGTGGCTTAGTCGGTTCAGCATCCGACTTTCACTTGGGTCATGATCTCGCGGTTCGTGGGTTCGAGCCCCGCGTCAGGCCCTGTGCTGACTGCCATCTCGGAGCCTGGAGCCTGTTTCAGATTCTGTGTCTCCCTCTCTCTCTGACCCTCCCCTGCTCACACTGTCTCTCTCTCTCTCTCCTAGAAATAAATAAAAAATATTTTTAAAAAATTTTAAAAAATGGATTTACAGTGAGGTGAATAGAGCATTGTCCTGGAATATTGAGGAAGCCACCTCAAAAGCTACTCTTGAGCATACGGGTTATGTTCAATATGTTACACTGCATTTTGACGCTATGGAGTTCACGAAACTTCAGAGGCTTAAATTCAGATTGGTATGGAGTCATGGAATGTTCTTTACATGTACTTGGAGAAATGCTGTACATTAATTCGGAGGCTTTGTCTCCTTCTTGGTAAAATATTGGTTTATAGATGAAGATGTAAGTAGTTGTCAGTGAGTCAATAAGATATGAGCTATAAATAGTGTTTGTTTTAAATGTTTATTTATTTTTGAGAGAGACAGAGAGAGAGAATGAGCAGTGGAGGGACAGAGAGGGAGACAGAATCCCAAGGAGGCTCCTCACTGTCAGTGTAGAATGCAGTGTGGGGCCTGAGTCCACGAACCATGAGATCATGATGTGAGCCAAAATCAAGAGTTGGACGCTTAACCGATTGAGCCATTCAGGCGCCCCTGTTTGTTGGTTTTTAGGAATAGGACTCACTCTGTCAAGAATTTTCTCCCTCCTGCTCAAAACAACGAAAAGCAAAGAAAATGTCTGAACCAGTCTTCTCATTTTAAAGTAGATTTGTGGGAATTGAGATGCAGCTTTTTTAAACACAAATTAGCAAAAGAAATTTCACTTGCTTGTTTTTTATTTTTAATTGTTCTCTTTTCCAGGTGTGGGAATTACGATGGTCCTGATATCCATTTTTGTGACAATCTATTACAACGTCATAATTGCCTATAGTCTTTACTACATGTTTGCTTCTTTTCAAAGTGAACTACCATGGAAAAATTGTTCGGTGTGGGCCGATGATAACTGTAGCAGGTCACCTATAGGTAAACTTCATTTATTTATTAAAACATTTGTGAATGGAGCACTGTTCTTCTATATTTTCCAATAAGCTTAAAGGGTTACATGATTTTCTAACCAATTTAGGTCCAATTCAAAGTGAACCACGGGTTATTGATGAAAGCAGAATAAAGCGTGGATAACTTGAAAATTGATTAATGCAATCCGTTAATTTCTGAGGACAGCCCGTAAAAACTAAGCCATTATTCTCCAGCCATAGGCAGGAGAGAGGGAAGAAAATGAGAAAGTGGTAGAAAAAAGCACTATCCATGATAGTACTACAGTAAAACCTTGGATTGTGAGTAACTTGTTCTGTGAGTGTTCTGCAAGATGAGCAACCGTTTCAGATACATTTTAAATTGATAAACGAGTGATGTCTTGCAATACGAGTAGTACGTGTTGCCAAATGTCACGTGATCACAATTGAGCCAATGGTTCCCTAAATTCACTTTGATATATGAGTGCTTTGGATTACAAGCATGTTTCCAGAACAAATTACGCTTGCAAACAAGGTTTGTATTGTGTTTCAGAAGCCAGTGAGTGCTGTCCCCATCATACATTGCTGGTCTTTGGGATCATGTAATATTGATACTGTAGATTATTACTGGTGAGATTGCCTATGTATATCAGAGAATAAAGTGATAAAGCTTTAGTGCTTCTTAGCAATTTAAAGGTGTCACTTATCTGTATAGATTACATGAGTCCACATCCTAAAAATTCCTTAGAGCACTAAATCCTATCTGAAATGACTTTATAGTGGTTATTACTATAAATATAATCATAGTTTAAAAGGGCAGATGTTTTCATACTCAGCCCCAGCTTAGTAGTGGGGAAGATTTAAGATGCTAAACGACATGCATGGCTTACTCCATTTGTAACATTTCTCCTCTGCCCTCACCAAATCACAATCTAAACAGTTAATTTTACCATCAAAACTTTCTTTTCAGGAAAATACTTTTTAAAACTAAGTACATGTCTCTGTGTGTATTCTTCTTTATAATTTTTAGTTACTCAATGTAATGTGAGTACAGCTATGGGAGAGATCATCCATGTGAATAGAAGCTGGTTAAGCTCCAACAATTTGACCTGCATCAATGGAAGTGAGGTTTATCAGCCCGGGCAGCTTCCCAGTGAACAATATTGGGAGTAAGTATGTTAGATGATCTACTTTTTTTTTAATGTTTATTTATTTTGAGAGAGAGAGAGCATGAGCAAGGGAGGGGCAGAGAGAAAGGGAGAGAGAGAATCCCAGGCAGGCTCCACACTGTCAGCACAGAGCCTGACACGGGGCTTAATTTCATAAACCGTGAGATCATGACCTGAGCCCAAACCAAGAGTCAGACGCTTAACCGACTGGGCCACCCAGGTGCCCCAGATGATCTACTTCTTAAAAAGACATTTAAAAGTTTTTGTAAGTAACAATGAAATATTGATCAGCTGTTTCCTTACCTTATATTAGTAGAAAAATAAGGGGGAGTCGGAGCAAATTATACTTCATTCAACTCAACTGCTTACCCAGCCTGTGTGAGCCATAGTAACCTGCAAAATCAGCTCACTGTCAAGAAATTGCCATTTAAAAATTCCTTATTAAATGACCACAATACTGTCAGCAATGGTTCAGTCATTGCTTTTTAGGTCTAAGTTAGGACATTGCTCTGAAGAAAAAATACTCAAATATTGGACTACAATGAGCAAATTCTAATAATAAACAGCTGGGTGAAGAGTAATATTTGGGCTAAAATTGCTATTTAACGCTGCAATTCTCCATTATCCATTTTACTTATAATTGTCATTATATGGTAAAAGTAGAAACATGGGGTTATATTTACTTATATTAATTTTAAATGATCTTTTTTTACTCTCCTTACTTTTACCTACCTTATACCCTTGCCAAACTTCCTTGAATAATGCTGTAATGAGTTCTTCGTCATCTACATGTTGATGCTCCATGGCCCTTTTAAAATTTGGAGTTAAAAATGTACCCAAACATAAAGCTATGAATTAAAATCTTAGATCTGTGCATGGCTCTAATAGAAATCATTGAATTTTACAGAAAGCCCTTGAAAAAGGGCATACAAATTGGGACCATTTAGGTTTGACGTTAACTACAAGTGTGATGAATAAGTGAATATAATTTTAGATGTTTTCTCCATCATTTTACTTGGAGGCAAAAATACTGTAATGAATAAAAGAAAAAATATGATGTCAGGTTAATTTTTTTTTTTTTACATAGAGTCTTTGACATACTAGGGGAAACATCATAGCTAAAGGAATTAGTAGCTCTTTTGTTCAAGAGTTCAAACCACTGCATCGGCCTCAGTGAGCCCTAAAATTCAGAGCCTAGCTTTTCACTGAACTATGTCTGCCCCTCTTTACAATAGTATCAGTAAAAATGTCACATGACATTGATGCGTTAATGAGATAGAATACCCATGAAACACCCCCCTGGATGGCAGATATTACAAAATTCGATGTTATTAGGAAAAGTGATTCTGTATATGTAAACCAACTTGACAATAAACTATTTAAGGGAAAAAAAAAAAAAAGAGATAGATACCAGGGGGAGGAGTAACTGAAACCAGTCAGGATGGAACTTTCTGGAATGGAAGGAATATGTATCTTGCTCTGAATGGTGGCTACACAGTAAACATATAAAGATCCACAGCCTTTGGGGGGAAAAAAGTGGTTCTGTGTTCATGAAAAGGCCTTGTGTGTTTTCAGCAAAGTGGCGCTCCAGCGGTCAAGTGGAATGGATGTGACTGGAGTAATTGTGTGGTATTTAGCACTTTGTCTTCTTCTGGCTTGGCTCATCGTTGGAGCAGCGCTATTTAAAGGAATCAAGTCTTCTGGCAAGGTAATTTGGAAAACACATTACATAGTGATATAGCTCTTTTCCAATGTCATCGCAGTTCAGTGTCAAGCATAATCAGATGCATGTTTTTTTCTATAATGGGAACATTCGAATGTGTGAGAAGCTTTCTAAGTAGGCAGCCTGGCTGTGAGAAAATACATAAGATCCCCGCTATTGGTATAAATAAAACAAGCAAGAACTGGGACCAGAGTTGTACAATTACAGCTGATCCTTGAACAAGGTCAGGGTGGGGGACGCCAAAACCCCCACCTCATGCAGTTGAAAATCCTGCTCTAACTTTTGATCCCTCCCAACTTAACTACTAACAGCCTATTGTTCACCAGAAGCCTTACTGATAACACAGTCAATTAACACCTATATATACGTTGTGTGTATTTTTTTAAATGTTTATTTCGTTTTTGAGAGAGAGAGAGACAGAGCATGAGCAGGGGAGAGGCAGAGAGAGAGGCGGACAGAAGATCCAAAGTGGGCTCTGCGCTGATAGCAGAGAGATCCATGTGGGGCTCAAACTCACCAACAGCACGATCATGACGTGAGCTGAAGTTAGATGCTTAACCGACTGAGCCACCCAGGCGCCCCTGTTATATGTGGTATATACTGTATTCTTACAATAAAGTAAGCTAGAGAAAAGAACATGTTGTTAAGAAAATTGTAAGAGAAAATATATTCACGGTACTGTATTTATTGTAAACAATCTTCATAGAAGTAGATCCATGTAGCTCAAACCTGTGTTGTTCAAGGGTCAACTGGACCCAGAAGCTGGACCCTGCTAGCCAATACAGCATTCTGAGGCTTGAGTGTATACTTTAAAAATTGTCTTTACTATTACATAAATAAGCATCTTGAATGGAATTATATATTGCAATGTTTGGTTTGGAAGTCTAGATCCTTGTTATATAACATTAGTGTCAGGAATCCTTTAGCTGGAGAGAGAGAAAAAAAATCAAATAATCAGCTGTTCTAAAGCATCCCCAAAATGACTCAGAACCCTCTTTTTCAGTGAAGAGTCCTCTTCTGAAAAGCATTATTATTTTGCCTTTTTACGGTTTTGTGTTTTAGACTTTCAGAGAGCATCATGGCAATTTCAGGGAACGGCATGAAATTTTCTCCACAAACCGTTGTGCAGTACCCAGAAAAGTGAATCTTTATGTGTTTGTAACTGCTAGGCTGAAATCTCCTTAAAGATGGAAGACAAGGGTAGCTGTCGACTCTTTCTATGAATCACTGGTACAATGTCTAGCACATTCAGTTAACATAACATTATAATGAGATGCTGCTAGATCACACAAATACTGTGCCCATCAGAAAGTCCATGGAAACTTTCCAAAATAATGTTTCAGTTGCACATCTTTGAAACCTGTGGCTCCTTTTTGACGTTAATATTGAAATAATCCATTAAAGGCCATTTGCTCGGGCAGTTAATTTTTATTGGTCTCTGGCTGACTTTAAATCGTCTCCTTGGGCCTATTGTCAAAAATAGGACATCTATGGATCAAAGAAATCAGCCACATTGGTGAAAAGCTAGCCACAAAGGCAATCTGTTCATCATGTATATGGGTTATCCAGCTCTCTTAATGGCGGCTTTAAGGATAATAATATCAAGTGTTCAGTATTCGCTTTGATCAGATTTCATGGGATTTGGACATCTCCTAGGAGATTACGTTCCTTCACCTTGGGGGGGGGGGTGAATCTATACTAACCCATTGCAGGGTTTAACACCATTTCCCTTCCCACCTCAATGTAGTAATCTCCCAAGAAATGATGCTTGGTCTCCTCAGACATTTAAAGAGACCTATTTAGGAAAGCAGTCTGCCTAGATTGCAAGTTGCTACTGCTGTTGTATGGTGTATTCACAACGTGAACCCAGGAAATATTGCTTCATACATCGGAGTGTCTTGACAATGGATCATTTGAGAGTGGGGAGAACGGAAAGACAAAATGATGGCAACTTTGGTATTGGTATCACCAGATTCATCAGTAACTTATGAAGTCTTTAGTACTTTATTTTACTGGTTTCAACTGGCTAATAGTTTTGCATACAATTACATACCACGGCTTAAAAATTTAACTTCTTAACCTCCAGTTGTTTTTCTTGGTAGGTGGTATATTTTACGGCTATTTTCCCCTATGTTGTCCTACTCATCCTGTTAATCCGAGGTGCTACTCTGGAGGGCGCATCAAAAGGCATCTCATACTATATTGGGGCACAGTCAAACTTTACAAAACTTCGGGAGGCTGAGGTAAGACTTCACTTGGATTTCAGATGATCTGAGGGGGTAAGCCTTACAAGCAAACACTGAATAGGAGTGTTGCCAAAGAATATGCAGTTAAAATTATTAGTGTTTCTGTCCACGGATGTAGCCATTTTACATGACACCAGTGCTTTCTTATTGGAAGTGAGATAATCACTTTCAGCAGGAAGATTTTAAAGGCCATTTTATTCATATAACTGATTCTATTTGACCAGAAAGGTTTGGGGTCTATTAATCTGAAAAAGAACACTTCATGCGGGATGCCTATCTACAAGTTGCTGAGTAGGATCGCCAGACTTCTTGGGTAAACTAGATTTCAAGATTACAGCGGAAAGTTTCCAATATACATTTTAATTGTCTTCGAAAGTTAATATCCCCAAATTAAGATCAAAATGTACCTAATGGATTAGGATGTTACAACACAGATGTGAGGTGAAGGAAGCATTCCATAAACAAAGCTGTTACTTATAAACCTAAACATGTACCATGAATGTGAATTGGGTAAACCTTCTTTTACCTTTTGCCCATCACCAGATAGTGGCTGTGTGTACCATGGGTACATAAAATCTTTTACATTTTTGACTGCAGATAGTATTGATAGTAAGTGTACTCTATATAGGATGCTTCTAGTCACACCTAAATCTAAGAATGGTTTCACTGTTTTAGTAATCACATCATCACATTCTTCGCACCCGTTAAATGCCAGGTCAGCTAAAACCCCACGTCTTATGTTGAAGTCAAGAAAGACTGTGCTACTATGATATTCTGTACTAGCAACGCTACCCAAAATGGAATTAGTTTGTTTGCAATGGTATTCTTTGAGGAACTCATGCTAATTTCCAGCAACTTGCTATTTTCTAAATACTTCCGATCCGAATATTTAATTATTTGTTGTAGAATTTTTCTGGTAATCAAATCAAATGTATCTGTTTTCAGTCATGGAAATCTATCTATCCTTTAGCTTTTTTTTGAAAATTGAGATGTCAGTCTCTGGCCTTCCTGTACCCAAATAATTTTCCATCAGTAATTAATCACAGCAGCCCTAAGTTACTTTAGAATCACGGACTTTTATTGTTTTAGTCTTGGAGATTTTGTTTGATGAGTCTGCAGGCCATTTGTTTATTTCTTCATTTTCTTGGATTTCACAGCTTTTAATCTTGTTAGTTAATATCTTCCCAACTCAAAGGCCACTGTTGATGATGAGTAAGGAACAAATAAAATGGAAGTTGGTTTTCATCATCTTCTCTCTGTTAGGTTGTTAGACAAGATAAAATATTAATTAATGCACTTTCAAAATGGTAAACTGCTATCTAACTATCAGCAATGATTTTAATTACTGCTGTTAAATTACACTGTATTATTAAAGATGCGACATCCGCCCTAAGAAGTAGACCCTCAATTTTCTTTAAACTTCATAACTTTGAGCACAGATAAAAAGCCACTTTGATATTCCTTAAGTGACTTTAACAAGCCTGAAAAATGGATGTGATTATTGCATATTGGTCTGTGTTTCATTGTCTCTATTACCTTTGAAATATCAGACCTAAACCTAAATCTCCTTGTGAAACATACAACTGAATCCTCCTTCCCGCCCCCCACCCCTATGCAAACAGTACCCTTGCTCTTTCTTTGGGTTTGCTGCTACTGAGGATTATTTCTTAAGATTTTTTTTTTTTAATTTATCACAATCTGTATTCTGAGCCTGGGATCACAAATACATATTCTTTCCTTTTCTTTGCCTGTCTGAACTCAGTTACAATCTTTAGGAGAGCAGAGAACCATACACGTTTATAGCTAGAAGACTCTTCTAGTCTTCAGTGATGATTTTACTGACTCCTTCATTTTAGAGTGGTGAAGTTTTTCAACTTCACTATTTCACCAGAAATATTCACATGTAGTTAAGTTTACACAGCCAGTCGGTGCACCTTGAATTAAGGTTTTCTAATCCCTAAATCAATAATTTTGTATATAGCTATGAGATTAATAGATATGGAGATTATAACTATGTTTGGAATTTTGCTTCACTTTTATTTGCAACCTTGGGTACACATCCTGGCATACTCTAGCATTTTTATAGAACCCAGACCTGCCACGCCCATTTCTAGGCTCCCTCTAACTCACATATGCATATAAAACATGTCAAGTAAAAGCAGCTGAGACACCAACATATGCATGTTGTCCATCTCTTAAAATGTACAGCTGCCTAAGTAATGAGCACTTCATTTCTAATGATTTGTTACAATAAGTGAAACAATCATTATCTATCCATCTATCTATCTATCTACCTAGTCTATCCATCCATCCATCCATTTTGCTTTCCACTGGCGTCCTACCATTATAATTATAATATAATAATAATATCACATCAAGCTCTATTCTGAAGACCTAGTAATATCTTACTCCCTAACAACTTTTATTCCTACTGAAACTGGAAACAGATTACATACTTTTCAAGGGGGAAATTAGAGTTTTTAATTTCCATAGAAAAAAACAAGTATCAATTTATCATTATTTTCCATAATAGCAATAATTATGTCATCATTCTTTAAAAATTGCCTAGCACTAGCCTTGTGAAAAATTGATGTGTTTCTATTGTCCCCATATTGATGTGTAGAGTCAGTAGAACTTTAATCAGATTTAGAGCACAGTCTTCCTTAGACCCCGAACACTGATTGTAAAGTGTATGTGAAGGAGAAAAAGGTGAAAGAATAAAGGTGTTTCTGAAGAAGTAAGGAAGACTCGTTCTACCAGATATGAGGCAATATCATAATGCTAGAGGAATGAAAGCAATGTGGAATTCCATTATTTCTGGTCACGTTCTTTCTGACCAGTTGGAACAGTAGTCCCAGAAATAGATTCATGAACATTTGGAACTTGAACGTGGCAGAGGTGGCGATGCAGATCAATGGGGAAAGGATGGACTATCTAATTGATATACCTGACATCCAATTGCTACAGGTTTCTTTTTAAGCCAGAGGAATCAAGGACAATACATAAAAGCAAACAAGGACCCCTTCAGTTACATTAAAACAACACTAAAATCTTTGGCTCCTCACAGGTCACAATGTTAAGAGGTGAAAAGAGCAAGCCAATAATTGGGAGGAAAAAATAACATATATAATAGACAAAGGATTAGAATCCAAATATAATTCCTAGAGGTCGAATGAAACAAAGAACCCAAACAAAAAATTGGCAAAAGACAGGAAAAGGAATTTCACGGGGCAAAAAAACCTGTGGAACAGAAACACATATAAACATGCTAAACCTTGTAGGTAAATTTAGGGTAATTAAAGCTCCCATTTCACAGCCACCAGATTGTGCCATATTAAGAATCTTGACCAATATTGGCAAGAATGTGAAGGAATGGGAACCCTCACAAGTACAAAGCGATAAAATCATTTAATAAAAGAGAAGATGCATATACTCTTCGACATCACAGTTCCACAACTACATATGAGGAGACGTGCACAGGGCTACTTACAGCTCCACCATTTTTCATAACAAAGCTGAACAACCTAAATGTCCATCAACAGGATAAAGGATAACATGTGGTGTCCACAGTGGGGCAATAGAGCAGTGTAAAAAAAAGTTCAAAACCATGGAGGGGCACCTGGGCAACTCAATCGATTAAGCATCCAACTTCGGCTCAGGTCATATATCACGGTTCGTGGGTTCGAGCCCCCAGTTGGGCACAGAGCCCGGAACCTGCTTCGGATTCTGTGTCTCCCTCTCCCTCTGCCTCTCCCTTGCTCGTCTCTCTCTCTCTCTCTCAAAAGTAAACATTGAAAAATTTTAAAATAGTGTTCAAAACTATGCATATTTAACTAAACCATATGAATTTGTCAATATTTTTTCAGTTTTGACTTACAAAATTGTAATTTCACTTGGTTCAAACTGACAATGGAGAAATCTCATTCCTCAATACTCAATACTGAATGAAAAAAAGGCAAGTCGTGCAAGTTTAGAATGCATTAAGAAAACTTTTTCATAAATTCAGGAACACGAAAAGCTACATACAGTATTGTTTGGGTTTACACATTTATAGAGTTACAAAGAATAAAGAACAAGGAAATGATACACACACAAGTCAGGATAGCAGTTACCACCAGAAGTTTAAGGGTGATATCAAAGAAGGGTGCTTGGAGGCTTTCAAAGGCTGGTAACCTTTTACTTTTTAAGCTGAGGAGTGGGTAGTTGGCGTTTACTTCATTACTCTTCACATTCCTTCATTTGTATGTAGGAAATATTTTATATAAGTAAAACATTTAAAGTGCATGTTTTTAACTATTAAATTGCTTTCTCTTATAGGTCTGGAAAGATGCGGCCACTCAAATATTTTACTCCCTTTCGGTGGCTTGGGGCGGCTTAGTTGCTCTATCATCTTACAATAAGTTCAATAACAACTGCTTCTCAGATGCTATTGTGGTTTGTTTGACAAACTGCCTCACTAGCGTGTTCGCTGGATTTGCTATTTTTTCCATATTGGGACACATGGCTCATATATCTGGAAAGGAGGTCTCTCAAGTTGTAAAATCGGGTATGTAACGCTATATATTAATGACTTTGATTAATTCAGTGCAGCTCATTTAAGAAACAGTAATATCTTTTATAGCAATATACTGAAAGCACTCAGGCAGGATTTAGGGTGTTGCATTCTCTTTCTCATTTCATCTTAGGTAATTTGTTTTAATGATGTGATAATTCTTAGTTGATCTCAGAAAACAGGACTATATTGGGGAACAATTGTTTAAGAAGATGCTTTTACTGACTTTTGTTTAATCCTTAATATGATCTGCTTACTGTACAATTACAAGCATCAGGCATCATGCATGCCTTCACATGTGTTATCTTCACTTATGTGTGTGTGTATATATACATGTGTGTATTCATATACATATGACTGTATGAGAGTATGTTCTATGTGCAAGTACAGTATTGTGTCTGAATTTTTAAAACACATCAATATCATATAGATAGAAACCCAGGTGACATTGAGTGTCCAGCTTTAAAGGAGTCTGATTAACAAACTTCCTACCATTAAAGACATTAGCTAGGGATGCTTAATTATCTGGCTAAGATTCTTAGGAAAAGAATTCTAGAGTCTGTAGTGGTAGGAATTCCTCATTAAATTTTTATTTATGGCTAGTATTTGATGGAGCGACCCATGCAGGAGAACAGAATGTCAGGATTAGAAGGGACCTTATGGGTAATCTAATGTCCAGCTCCTCATTTCCAGAGGAGTGGATCGATACACAGAAATTTCACGTCTTGCAGAAGATTAAATTGTTAGGAAGTGACAGAGCACAGGCTCGCAGCTAATTCTCCTGAATCCAAGGCCAGTCCTCTGGGAGTCTGGAGAAACTTAAAATACTTAAAACTAAATACCACAGAATTGGAAAAAAATTTAAAAGCACCTCTAAAAATAATACACATCAAATATGAAATAAGAGTCAATTTCTGGTTTTGTTACACACAATCTTTCAAGTGTCCATATACTAATTAAGATGACACTACAAATAGTAGTTCTGACTAAACATTTGGTGAGATGGCTGAAGACGAAAAACATATCTTTTTTGATAGCATAATTCTTTTAGAATTTCTAGGCCCAGGTGACTTCCTTTAGATTCCTGGAGTTTAAGACAGTTGCTATTCTTCATGAATCATTAAAAAAAATGAAATATGTTAAACACAATCGTTGAAATAGTTAAGAGTTTTTATGTGAGAAATGTACTACTTACAAAATTGTTCTCACTGCCTTAACTCTTGTCACATACATGCTCATATGATCACATCGATGAACAACCAAATCAAATACTTTTAAAAGTGGAAATGAAATAGTTGTTCAAGAATGTATATCATGGGTTGGGTTGCCAAATTAACGTGAAAGTTTCCTAGCATCTTATTTCGAAAATGTCCAGATATGTGAACTTTCTGGCAACTAATTTAAATTCAACCTCATACCCTTTTTTCTTAGGTTTTGACCTGGCATTCATTGCTTATCCAGAAGCTCTAGCCCAGCTCCCAGGTGGGCCATTTTGGTCCATATTATTTTTCTTCATGCTTCTGACTTTGGGTCTTGACTCTCAGTTTGCATCCATTGGTAAGTAATATTTCACGTGTTACCATATCCCTCTTAATATTTTATTAATTTCATGTTTCCCCTGCTTAAAAATATCCTTTTCTTAACCCTGCTGCCCCATTCGCTTTGACTCTTAGAGTCTGAAAGTTCTTTGTAACTTAATTTTAAATACAGAAAAATACAAAGTACTCGTATAGTAGATACTCAAAAGGAACAGGCGTTAATATTTTATATTTGCTTCAGAATTGAAATTGAAGCTCCCTGTGTTGCCCTCCCACATACGATTCACATTTCTTCCTTCCTAGAAGCAACTGTCACCACGGATTATGTGTGGTATTCAGCCCACGTTTGTCTACGTTACATATGTATCCATAAATAACCCCTCAATAAAATTTTGTCACATAAACATGAAGTTTTATAACATACATAGCATCCTGACTGTTGTTTTTGAACATGTATTGTGAACCTATGTTGATACATACTCATGCAGATCTAGCTAATTCACAATCTTTCACCATAATGATGGGCATTTGGGTGACTTCCAACTTTTAAAAATCACATAGGGATTTTCCCTAGGGTACGCAGCTAGAAATTCTGGAACATTCTTCATCGTATCACTCTTACATAAAATATTTTATTCATTAACTCTATACAGTGTAAAGTCTGGCGTCTTCTCGTTGACGTTCAAAGCCCTAGAGAATTTTAAACCTGAATCTGAATCCTTTCGGCCATACATCCTTCTACTTTTAGCTGGGACTGTTTTACGAACCCATTTATTTCTTAAGCCTGGAAGGCCTTTCTGTCTCCATGATAGTTATTCAAAAATTCACCTTATTTAAAAGTTCTCCTAGAATTCCTCCTTCCCCATACCCCTCTTTCAAACTATTTCAGCCCCAGAGATCTGTTACCTTATAATTACCACCAATGAAAAACCTTAGAAAACAGACTAGAAACAACCATTTGGTTTTTATCAGAACCAACAAGTGGTGACTGCCAAGAGAAAGGACCCTATGGATTTTTAAAAGCCAGGAGTAGGACTCAGAGTATATTCTCTTCATATATTTGTAAATGTGATTAATAGAAATGGAATTCTTGGATTAAAATTATTGGCAAGTGAGTTGACATTAACACTCCATTTCTCTCCCCTTCTGAAGAAACGATTACAACAACGATTCAAGATTTATTCCCCAAAGTGATGAAGAAAATGAGGGTTCCTATAACTTTGGGTTGCTGCTTGGTGCTGTTTCTCCTTGGTCTCGTGTGTGTGACTCAGGTATACTACAGTATTTTTTTCACAGACAGATCATTCGTTGGAACATATTTTATAATCTAAATGAGCAAACAAAGGTTCAAGAGGATGCTCAGTGACGAGTCCAAGCCTGACTTGGATCAAGGTTTTCTGAGTTGTAGCCCAGTTTTTTTTTCCCCATGACAGCACAATTTCAATAGTTAAGTCTATTTTGAAGAGGGGAGGAGACCCAATGAGGGAATAATGGACAATTTCCCCAATGACAATGAAGTTACAGACTTTAAACACACACTCTTTTCTTGGCGGCTACTGCAGAGCACGCAGACACTGCATATCATTTTATTTTATTTTATTATTATTTTTTTAATGTTTTATTTATTTTTAGGAGAGAGAGAGAGACAGCGCGAGCAGGGGAGGGTCAGAGAGAGAGGGAGATACAGACTCTGAAACAGGCTCCAGGCTCTGAGCTGGCAGTCAACACAGACCCGGCCGGGGCTCGAACCCACGAACCGCAAGATCATGACCTAAGCGAAAGTCGGACGCTTAACCGACTAAGCCACCCAGGCGCCCCACTGCATATCATTTTAATACTCAGCTATTCTGAAAGCTTATTTTTCTCCAGTGACTCAGTGCAGGATGAAAGGTGCATCCTTTTTGAGGGAGTTAAAGCCACGTCTGTGTTTACATTTGAAGATATTCTTGGTTCACACCTTAACACAGGTGAAACCAAGGAGCATTTGTTAAAATCAAATTAGTAGATACACTTTAAAGACTCTGTCAATCATAAAAGTAATTAAAATATACTTAGAAGTGATTGGTATTCTTTTTGTAGGCTGGAATTTACTGGGTTCATCTGATTGACCACTTCTGTGCTGGATGGGGGATTTTGATTGCGGCTATACTGGAAATAATAGGAATCATCTGGATTTATGGTAAATAGTAACTACACAATTATCTGCACATATTATTAAAGTAATTTAGCTTGGTTCCTTTTCATTATGTTTGTAGTAATAGTAAAGTATAATATACCTGGGAAAAATTGATAACGAAGCAAATATAACTAAAAGCGTACACTCCATTGCTGTCGTATAGGATAATGTTTAAACAGAAAGATAATTTGGGGCCACAATGATTAATGGAGGAAAACGTGAGCAAGGGCTGAATGCACTTTTTTTTAAAGGCGGGAACAGATTCATTGAAGATATAGAAATGATGATTGGAGCAAAAAGGTGGATATTCTGGCTCTGGTGGAGAGCTTGCTGGTTTGTCATTACACCTCTTCTTCTGATTGTAAGTATTAACATGCTATGAATTTGGTATCAATATATGGACGTTTCTAATATAACCTTGAAGAATAATTCATGTTGGAGACAATAAGACAAACTAATGTCATAAATTAATGACTTCCAACTTCTGCTTTATGACTGGCACCTGTAAGCGGCCCAAATTAAAATGCCTTTGCAATATTGTTTTTGAGGCTATAGGTTTAAACATTTACCATTCGAGAAAACGAACAGGCTCCTATAGACTTACAGATCTTACATACTTAACAATGATCAATAGAATAAGTAAAAAATAAGTCATTCATTTCTCATTCCCTATTCCTAACCTCTTTGCTTAGACCCAGACTCTGTCTTCAAGGAATGTGATCTAAATGTACGAATTGCTAAGAAACAACACTCAGATTTTAGTGCATAATTTTTCTCTTTATGGGAAGTATTTATGATCTGAAACTACTAAGAGAAACTCACCACTGCCAACAGAGGCAATGGTTCATGTTAAATTCAACAACTGGTACTATTTAAGAACTGAAGGGAAGCAAAAGATATCTTATTGGACAGACAGGTCATAGAGCCAGGGTGCTTTTAAAGAACAGTTCAGGGCAGTACACGGCTGACTGACAAACATTTAACAGGATGGAGAATTACTGTCTTGGTGGAGATGGGGCAGCAGCAAAAACTCTTAAGAGGATATGGTTTAGTTCTCACTGTCTTCGTGCCTCAAAGCTTTTTCTAGAAAAGGGCATTAGATCATTCGATCCAGACTCTGATTCACATCGGAAATATTATGTTTGTTTTAGAGGGTGTTAAGTTTTATTTATTTATTGTGTTCCATTTTAGAAGGTCAGTTTCAAGTAGGGAGCAATTTGGGCCTGGATGTACTGAATTAAAATACTTCGGAGGCTCCACATTCTAGCTGGACAATTTTGACAGTGCTACTAATGCTGCTTTCTTCATGTGACAAGTCCCCATAATCAAATAAGCCCTTTATCAATTTAGAAGACCTCGCTCGACTTTGTAGCCAGCTCGTTTTCATTGATTACATGGCTTTGACAACGGGATTTAATTTAAAATGCAAACGTGTTAAATATTAAATGATATACATCACTATCTATTTTGTATAAAGTCATGTGAGGTCATGGACACTCTCCAGGACCCCTCCTCCATTCTCTTGTAGTTATGTAAAAAATTACAGTCATTGGGAAACTGTAATTAACAGAATTAATCTATTTAATTCTAAAATCAACTTGAATATCTATTTGATAAAGATTCTTACATTCTAGTTCCCACTGATTTTAGTAAAACAAAGACAGCTAAATTTAGAGAAACTAGGAGGTGACTCTAGTTTCTGTTTATTTTGTTTTGTTTGCTGTACGGATTTCTAAAGAGTTACGTTTAATCTAATGTCTAGATTTTCTTAAAGATTTTTTTTTTTAACTTGGCCTTGACGTTAGTGTTTTCATTGTTAAGATTCCGATTTCGCTGTTTTGCCCAAACATACACTGAGCTTGTTTTTCTTTGGTAAATGGGTACCAACTGTGTGTGAATGCATGTATGTTTCAGGTGTGGAGTAAGGACTGCTCTGTGCAGTGGGAAATAGAAACAATTGCTAAGCAAGGGAGAAAAGCATGTTCACTAAAGTTCATTCTCCTTGAATGAACTCATATGCTGGCAACTTACAGCATAGAATAAAAACATACTATCATGGATTAAAGTTAAAAGTTCAAGGACAGAAATTTTCAGATATTATTTTACTTTCAGCCTGGTTTATATCCTGGTCATTGAAAAACATGTCAGACAAGTATTTGTACCTTTTGTACATTCGTGGAGGTGCTCACTTTGGAAGAACCTATTCAAGGTCAAATGCAAATTATTTAGATTGGTTCCTTTAGGATTCTCTTCTGGCTGGATTATTTTAGCTGCTTGGATGTATCTTCATTTTAATTGCTTTTGATGGATTATTTCTGAGGAATGGGATCAAATTCCTAATAATTGGTGCAACTGAAATCATTAAGTGCAATAAAGTCTAATCTTTAGCATCGTTTTTTTTCCCATACTTTACTTTCACAGGCAATTTTGATCTGGTCATTGGTGAAATTTCATAGGCCTAGTTATGCCAAAATTCCATACCCTGACTGGGGCGTTGCTCTAGGCTGGTGTATGATTATTTTCTGCATTATCTGGATTCCAATTATGGCTGTCGTAAAAATAATTCAAGCTGAAGGAAATATCTTCCAAGTAAGCACATTTATGTTATTTATACTTTATGTAAAGCACTGACGATCAAAATGAAGATTACTCACACGATGGTCATAGGGGATTATGCGCCTTTAGGCTACGTCTATACCTGATACCATCATCTGATTACTATGCACATAACATTGCTTTATACCATTTATATATTTGTGTATCTTGTACTAGACTATAAGCTCCTTTAGGGAGGAGTCCTATGTTGCTTGCTGCTGTACCCTCAGGCCCTATTACAGCCCTCAGCATGTACATATGATATTTATACTTGTACTGAGTTCTCCTTGAAGATGACATGAAGCAACTGATCTTTTTGCTTTAGATCTAGAATCTTCATTTTAAAAGCCTTGCCCGGTTATAATACGTGTCCTAATAGTATGTGTAGACTCGAAAAAGCCTGGTAAATGATCTGGGACCCCATCTAGACCCTGAGTGATCCTTCTTGCGTGGAGGCCTAGGGGGACAGAGTTGACTATGACATCTCACTAAGACAGTGACTAGGACAAATCTCAGAAGTCAGGTTTTAAGTAATTTCCTAACCCATCCAGATCAATGGTTTGACGTTGGAGTTCCCTTTCTGTGGTCCTTGAAACCTCGCAGCCATACACTGGTTTAAACTGTCACTTGACTCTCACTCTAAGGGAAAGACAGAAATGTCGGAGAATTCAGTGAAAAGACATGGAGCGACTGTGTTCTTCACACGGGCTCATGCACTTTCTTTCAAAGTCATTTATAGGCTCAGCTAGCCTTGATTTGTAATCCTATTAACAATAAGTTAAATTTGAGTATCTTTTTTTAGCCCACTATATTAAGAATTTTGATGACCACGTTTTACTTTTCTAGGGTTCCTATTTCATTTTGGTTAGCAAAGAAACTTATTATTATGCAGTGAAAATATGGTTTGTTATTTGCTTGCTTACAGATTGTCACACTTATGGTCTAAAACATGCTTTTTTTTTCTTTTCAGCGCATTGTAAGCTGCTGTAGACCAGCTTCTAACTGGGGTCCATACCTGGAACGGCATCGTGGGGAGAGATATAAAGACATGATAGATCCTAAAAAAGAGACTGACCATGAAATACCTACTGTTAGCAGCAGTAGAAAACCAGAATGAGATCTAATTTTTAAAAAAGCTGTGGTCATGTAAAGTGATAACTTTAGAATTGAGGAAAATTTTATTTATTTGTATGTTAATTGAGTAGGAAAATGTATATACTATGTCCATAATAGTACAAACTTTTTTTTCCCACTTAAGCAGGAATGTGATACAATGTGAATCTACTAATATTTAACAATGTGATTATTGTATTTCTTTTTAGATCATCCATCTGTATAACACATGCATAGCTGTCTCTATCTCATAATAACACTTTTGTAAATAGTACCTTAATATTTTTCTAATATACTGAAGACTCTATTTTGAGCCGGTTATTTAGAAAATTGTTATATTTTCTATTATATAAGTTCTGAAAAATTATTTGCTATATTTTCTTAGTATATAAGCTTTCTTTTCCATAAAGCTGGGGAAAATAAAATCAGCATATTTAAAAGAAAGTGTTAAAATGGAAGGCCTTATTTAACTAGAAATGCTATACGTATATGCGAAAACCAGACTGTGTATGTGAGCACCATGGTTTAATAGTTTTAATCCAAATATATCTAAAATTTTCATGGATTTGTAGGTCCCTTTTTCTAGGTGAACTTAGTGGTTATGCTCTTTATTTACAAAAAATGAAGAAAGAAAAATAAGGATTCTATGGCCAGTAAATTATAAATCTTGAAAATGGAATCCGGAAACTTTGAGTACTTCTTTCCCCATATAATGTCTCCCTTAGGTTATATTTGGAAGAAAATAGCTTCCATCTAATTTCTACTCTTTCACAAAATTAAGAGTTGGTCATTATACTCTCTGAAATCTAGGTTTAATATCAAATAGAACATGGTACAAAATACAAATGAGGCAATGGCTTCGATCCAATCCAAGATCTTATGATTGTAATATGTAGTTAACAGATCAAGCAAAACGATTTTGTCTTATGTGAGTAAGTTACCACTTACAGTGATAACTTATTTACATACTTAGAGGAGATAAACTTGTCAAACTTGTCAAGAATGAAGGAAGGCAATTAGAAAGTCCTATGTCCCTGTTTCCTTACAGAAGACAATGAAAACATACCATTGATAGGTTTATACACCGATTAGATATTACTGATCACTGGTTTAAACATCATAGGCTGGGATATTGAACATTTCCTAAATACGTAAGAAACTTTTCAGCTATGCTTAAGGTTCTTAACTTGGGCTTCAGAGAACATATAAAACTGACATTATACATAATATCTTTCTACATGTATGTGTACGTGTATTTTTCTATGGAGACAGACTACCAAAGGGATCTGTAGTTCAAAACAGTTTAAGAACTGCATACACTACTGTTAATCTGTTGTTCAACAGATTAATTCCTGTTACACTGGAGTTTATAAAATATTTGAAATAGATGGCTGATCAGAGTTTAGAAAGACTTTTTCTTATTCTTAATCCATATTACCTTACATGCATCTTATCACTATATTTTGCTGCTAGCTGAGGTGCCAATTTTTCACTAAATAGATAGGGAAATCTTGCAATTCAGGAAAGTTTTAGGCACATTTCTAGTGAAATAATACCAAATGGGTGGGGGAGAAGGTGATGGGGAAGCAATCCGTTTCAAGAGCTGACTACAAAGAGTAAAGAGTGACTATCTTTACAAGTGTCTAAAATGAGATCTTAACAGTGCCTGGCATATTTTAGGGGCCTCAGTGACAACTCTCATTACACAGACCCAACAGTGGTGAGAGATTATTCCATATAACAGAGTTCCATTGGATCCAATTTTTTAAATGTTTATTTATTTTTGAGAAAGAGACAGAGTACCAGAGGGGAGGGGCAGAGAGACGGAGACACAGCATCTGAAGCAGGCTCCAGGCTCTGAGCTGGCAGCACAGAGCCCGACACGGGGCTCAAACTCACGAAGCGCAAGATCATGACCTGAGCCGAAGTCAGTTGCTTAACCAACTGAGCCACCCAGGCGCCCCAAGATCCCAGTTTCTTTAATGCAAAAAGACATTTGCAATATTTTATCGTACACCAAAACTCTTTTCCACATGTGAGTGAAATTAAAATCACTATATTTCAACTCTATTTTTACTGTAGCTTATTATTTTAAAACAAACCTTTGGAACTCTTTTTCTCTATTGTGCTTTCATTCTTTCCCCAGTAAAACATTTATATATTTTAAACAGCATATATACACGTATATATAATAGATAAACATTATAGATATAAATGTATACATATATAAAACATGTAATCAATTCTTTAAATGTCAGTAAAAGCAAATTGATAAATGTCTGGATCTTGCCCCCTGACTTGGCCCCCCCTCCCCTTTTAAACAACAATTCATTTGGTATAAACACAATCAAATAAATTCACTCAAGGTGCCTTTAACGACTGCCTTCACTGTCATTACATTTTCTACACCTATCAGTGGATTCCCAGTTAGCTAATGTACCATTTAAACTTTTGATGATTAGGAGATGTTCCAATTCAGCCAGCTTGTATTCCACGATCCCGAGGTTTACCAACATTCGCTTCTGCATGGCTACCATGCGTGGGTAATTAATTACGAAATCTTGAGAGCTGCTGTTGACTGAAAGATTCTTATTAGACTTGCTCTTAGTTGACCCAGTAGAAGAGGGTGTTCTCACTAGCGCAAGAGAAGTCGAATCTGATGACACTTCACCAACGCTGCTCTGTAAGGGAAGGAAATTTTACAGATGTAGTTTTATTGAGTTGAGCGATTTTCAAATACAGCCGATGTTTGAATTGCTATGCCCAGATTGCGGTCTCCCCAAAATTCTAAGACCATGAAGGAGTCCGAGTCACATATGCAAAAGCAAAGGGCATTTATTCGGGCTTAAGCTCGGACTCTCAGACCTCACCAACGCAGTGGATCCGTGCTGAGAGCCCTGAATAATGGAGGAGCAGGGTTTTTATGACAGTTAGGGCGGGGGAAGGGGTGATGGGCAGGGACTACAATGTAATAGGACAGGGTGACGGCAGAGGTTGATGAGGCGTGGAGGGATTGGTGAGTTTAAAACTAAGAGGGCCAGGAAAGTGGAGGGAATGCCCAGTACTTTCCCAACCTCCGGGGATTGGTTCCAGCAGGGGAAGGGCGGTTGCTTAAGCCTGCTGAGTCCTGCCTCAGAAACTTGGGCCTTTTAATTTCTGGGGCCTTCTGAAACCTGTCATGGCGCTGGTTTGGGTCTTCAGAATAAGGTGGGAGGTTAAGGGCACTGATTCCCTTGGCAGTCAAAAACCCATATATAACTTTTGACTCCCCCCAAAACAGAACTACTAATAGCCTACTGGTGACCAGAAGCCTTACAGATAACAGTCGATGAACACATATTTTGTGTATGTATTTTATCTTGTATTTTTACAGTAAAGTAAGCTAGAGAAAAGAAAATGTTATGAAAAAACTCGTTAGGGGGTGCCTGGGTGGCTCAGTCACTTAAGCATCTGCCTTCGGCTCAGGTCATGATTTCACAGGCCGTGAGTTCATGCCCGCGTTGGGCTCTCTGCTCTCTGAGCAGAGCCCACAACGGATCCAGTGTCACCCTCTCTTCCTGCCCCTCCTCCGCTTGCTTGCACACGTCTGCTCTCAAAAATAAAGACAAAACTTCAAAAAGTTAAAAAAAAATAGTAAGGAAAAGAAAATACATTTACAGTAGTGTACTGTATCAAAAAATAAAAATCAGCGTATAAAAACCCATAGAGTTCAAACCTATGTTGTTCAAGGGTTAACCAGAACTACCAAATAACTCTTAGACTTGGTTACCAAAATGAGCTGATTGTTTTCTCCTCAGAGATTGAAAATCTGCTGAACAACAACATTGATTTGGAAACACGCTCTTCCCAGAGACTGAAAAATATATATACGTGAAAGTAGCCCTTTAATATCAAAATGTTGTATTTTTAGCTTACGTTTGCTGGACAGCCCGGTAGGTGTATGCTTGGACCCGGATCTTATCTAAAAGGACCACTAAAGATTTAAAGTCACTTGCAACTTTAAATATCACCACGAGAACCACATTTTGAACTGAATTATTTGTGAACGCCCAAAAACCTGTCATAAAGGTGGCTGAAACCAGGGGAGAAAGAGGCAAACAAACCTAGGGGGTAGTAGAAGCTAGAGAAAGAATAGATTCTTAAAATAGAAGGTGATGGCGGACCGTTGGCACTTTGAACTGTCCTTCTCAAGTGGATGAAAAGCTGACCACTTTACTTAGTGACTTGGGACTTTTCCCAACAGACCTCGGCTGTCGAATCGGTGGGCAAGAAGGGGGTAGTGTCAGGGAACATATCTGGGGCTCCTTCAAGAGAGGAAGAATGAGGTGACTTCCCCTTACTGTTCTTTTACTATTTTATTATCTTTCTATTCTCAAATACCTCCCACCCCGCCATCCAAGAACCACTTAACTTCATCCAATTCTAATTTCTCTTACACACTTTACCCGAAGGCAGATTTTCACGATGACAAACAGAAAAGTAAATAGTACACAGCTCAGGAGAAGCAATAGAATGCTCATGTTTTCTCTTTGGCCTCTTCTGCGCTCTCGGGCACAGAGGCACAAGACTGGCAGTTGGGAAGTAGGGGGACACTAGTCACCCCGAGTATGGAAGCCACCTGCTGCGATGCTGAGCGTCCGGACTGCCTGGTGCGACTGGGATCCACTTGAGTCTCTGGCTTTACATCGCCTAAAGGGCGCATGCCCTCACAATGGAGCACGTATGTGAGGGCGCTGCGTCACAATCTGATGATGTCAAACCCGGAAGCAGGCGGCGCTTACAACGGCCTACCCGGTTGCCTGGTCAGGTTGTGACGGAGGGCTGTGACAGGGAACGGGGCGTTTGGGATTTCCGGGAAGCTGCAGCATGGTAGAAATACAGACTCCAAATTAACTAATTAAATACAAGTTCTTTTATTTATTTATTTATTTATTTATTTATTTATTTATTTATTTATTTCTAGGAGAGAGAGAGAAACAGCGTGAGCAAGGGAGGGTCAGAGTGAGAGGGAGACACAGACTCTGAAACAGGCTCCAGGCTCTGAGCTGGCAGTCAGCACAGAGCCCGACGCGGGGCCTGAACCCACGAACCGCGAGATCATGACCCAAGCGAAAGTCGGACGCTTAACCGACTAAGCCACCCAGGCGCCCCTAAATACAAGTTCTTAAAAGGGCTCATCCCTCCTTTTCTTTCTCTCTTAAGATAGGATTGTCTTCACTGCAGCCATTCCATTATTCATTTCAAAAGCAAGTTCAGAAAGGAGATGGAAATGTACTGGGAAAAGTAGTTACCCGCAAACTGTGTGAGTCTTTGCCAGAAACCTCCTCCACACTCCGGTTGCTATTTTAGGATTCATTTTAACCCCAGTCACGTTGGGCTAATGATGTGCATTTGTGCCACTGTATGGTCTAAAAAGTAATTCTAGGAACATTATTCTCCCATTTCTTACAGTAATTTTGTGCTGTAGGAATTTTTCATACTGTGTCTACTTTCAGAAGTGGCAGAAACAGATTCAGGTAGTAAGTAAACTCGTTGGAAACTAGTAGCAAGAGCAGGATTTGAATCCACAGAGCTGAGTCCTGAGGTAATTACCCCCACTCGCTTGTCCTCATCCCGATCCTCAGGACCTGTACATGTGCTTGCTGACTTGTGAGCATCAAGTATTTAATATTTTCCTCTCAAAGGACTGAACGGTATGTTTTGATTAACATTAATGCGAGCTAACGGATAGAGGAATCATTGTACTTGACAGGAAATGTTCAAGAAATTCAGGTAGATGTACAAAATGACGCCGAACTAATAATTCAGAGCTAAAATTAATAGCCAGGGTGAGCTCAAGATGAGTGTGAAACTACATCCCCTAACTGCTTGGGGGATAACTCACATCTTCATATAGATAGGAAGGAGAGGAATTATACATTTTCCACATCAAAGTTATTTCCCAGTTAAGATTTCAAAGCTTTTTTTTTTTTTTTAATTTCAGAGAGAGAGACAGCGTGAGCAGAAGAGGGTCAGAGAGAGAGGGAGTCACAGAATCTGAAACAGGTTCCAGACTCTGACCTAGCTTGTCAGCACAGAGCCCGACGCTGGGCTCAAACCCACAAACCGTGAGATTATGACCTGAGGTGAAGTCAGACTCTTAACCGACTGAGCCACCCAGGCACCCCAGGATTTCAAAGCATTACGTGTTCAACACACACCTAAAGGGTGGGCACTGTTATGTATTCTGGAGAAATGATTTCAAGCAAAAATAAGGTCTCTCTCTGTTGACCTGGAATGTGCACTGTAGTGTGGGAGACAGACATTAATTAAATACCCACAGAGATTAATGTAAGGTGCTAATGAGATAAGTGGTAGCGAGAAGTACATGGTGGCAAAGAAACTTCTGATAGCATATGGGATGTAAAGGAGAATGAAGCTTCTGGCTTTACAGCTCACTCAATTGGACGCATGGGAAATAATCACGTCCAGGATTACTAATCATGAATTTGGTGTTTGACATGTTGAGTTGGAGGTGACATTGAGACAAGAAAAAGTTGACCTCAGGGAGAGAATTGAAGACATCAGTTTGTGAGACGTCTGCATATAAGTGATAATTGAAACTCTAGATATGGAAGAAATTCCCTCATGTCAGGGTAGGACATACACACCGAGAGAAAGAATAGACCATGAAAGGAGTTCAATATTTAATGGCTGGGTAATAACACTTCCTTTGGTACGTTATTGTGGTTATGTTGACATCTAACTTTCTTTTTTTTTTTTATTGTTTAATGTCTTATTTATTTCTGAGAGAGAGAGAGGCAGCGTGAGCAGGGGAGGGTCAGATAGAAGGGGAGACACAGAATCAGAAGACAGGCTCCAGGCTCTGAGCTAGATGTCAGCACAGAGCCCGTCGCAGGGCTCGAACCCATGAACTGTGAGATCATGACCTGAGCCGAAGTCGGACGTTCATCTGACTGAGCCACCCAGGCGCCCCGACATCTAACTTTCTTGTTTCCTCAAATAAAATGGAGTGCAGCCCGGTAACTTTGTCTCTACCAAAAGCATTTTGGATTTTGATCCTACTGGAATCCAAGGGAACACTTTGAAGACCTTAGAAAATATTCTCATCAAGCGCGCATTGCAGTACTATTGCTAACCATGATTTTTTTCGTTTCTTTTTTATTGCGGTAAAATATACAAAACAGAGAATTTCACGTTTTAACTAATTTTTTATTTCTTTTTTCTTATGTTTATTTATTCTCGAGAGACAGAAAGACAGAGTGTGAGCAGGGGAGAAACAGAGAGACAGACACAGAATCCGAAGCAGGCTCCAGCCTCTGCGCTGTCGGCACAGAGCCCAACATGGGGCTCAAACCCACAAACCGTGAGATCACCACCTGAGCCAAAGTCAGACGCGTAACCAACTGAGCCACCCAGGCGCCCCACATTTTAAACAATTTTAAGCATGCACTTCTGTGGCTGTAAGTGCACTCAATCACCACCATCTCCAAAACGTTTTCATCTTCCCTAGCTGAAAATCCATACTCGTTAAACACTAATTTCCTATTCTCCCCTCCTAGAAACCACCATTTTACTTTCTGTTTCTACAAATTTAGGAGGAATAGTTACCACATAGGAGCAGAATGACACAATATTTGTCATGTCGTGCCTGGCTTATTTCACTTAACAAAATGTCTTCAAGTTTCATCCACGTTGGGGCATGACAGAATTTCTTTCCTTTTAAGGCTGGATAATATTTCATAGTATATATACATACCACATTTTGTTTACCCGTTTATTCACTGATGGACACTATGTTGCTTTCACCTTTTGGCTGTTGTAAATAATGCTGCTATTAACATGGGTTGTATATTTTAGATAACAGTCCTTTATCAGCTATGATATGTCCTTTGTATGTAAAAATACAGAGTCATATCAAGTATCTTTTCTAATCACAAGGGACGAAACTGGAAATTCACAGCAGAAAGAAGACTGGTAAATTCACAAATATGTGGCACCTAAACAACATGCTATTAAACACCCAATGGATCAAATAAGATATTGGAAAGGAAATTAAAAAATATCTTGACACAATGAAAATGAAAATACGATATTCCAAAGTTTGTGAGATGCAGCAAAACCAGTAATGAGAAGGAAATTTATAAGTTTTAATGCTTTCTTGGAAAAAAAAAAAAGACTTAGGGGCACCTGGGTGGCTCTGTTGGTTCAGCCTCCAACTTCGGCTCAGGTCATGATCTTGGGGTTCAGGAGTTCGAACCCCGCATCAAGCTCACTGCTGTCAGCCTGTCAATGCAGAGCCCAGTTCAGATCCTTTGTTCCTCTCTCTCTGCCCCTTCCCCACATGCGCTCTCCCCAAAATAAAATAAAATGTATTTATTTTACCCCCAAAATAAATAAATATTAGAAAAAAAGATTTAAAATAAATTTTAAAAAGACTTAAATCAACACCTTAACTTTACACTCCCTTTTGATTACTAGCTGCATGAAATATCTTTTTCCATCTTTTTGCCATCAATCTCTGCATGTGCTTATATCTAAAATTACTCCCTTTTAGGCAACATATACTCGGATTCTGTTTTTAATTCATTATGCCAATATATGTCTTTTGATTGGGGTGTTTATTTACATTTGAAGTAATTACTGGTGTCAGCATTTACTTTTACCACTTTATTTAGTTCTTTTTTTGTTTCCTGTACCTCTTTTTTGTCCCTCATTCTCTCCATTATTGCCTACCTCCTTCATCTTTAGTTCATTTTTTTTTGTCGCGACACGTTTTGACTGTTTTCTTATTTCCTTTTGTATTTTAAGTATTTAAGTATTGTATTTAAGTATTTTATCGTGGTTACCATGGGTTACATATAACATCCTAAAGTTACGATTACGTCTTAAATCGATACCAAATTAACTTCAACTGCATACATAAACTTCACTCTTTTATAAATCTACTTCCTGCTTCTGCTTTATGTTATTGATGTCACAAATTATATCTTTATGTATTGGATACCCACTTACGTACATTTATAATGACCTTTTATGATTTTGCCTTTTTAAATCCTGTAGAAAATAGCAAGTGGAGTTACAAACCAAAATCACTGTAATACTGTTGTTGTTTTTATTTTACATTTGCCCATGTATTTGCTTTTACCAGAAATCTTTATATTTTCATGTGGCTTTGAGTTACTATCTAGTGTCCTTTAATTTCAACTTAAGGATTCTTTTTAGTATTTCTTTTGAGGATTACTATTGGTCATGAACTCTTTCAGATTTGGTTTGGATATGTTTTAATTTCTCCATTATTCTTTTTTTTTAATGCTTATTTTGTTTTTTGAGAGAGAGAGCATGAGTGGGAGGGGCAGAGAGAGGGGGAGCACAGGATCTGAAGTAATCTCTGTGATGACAGCAGAGAGTCTTGATGCGGGGCTCAAAGTCACAAACTGTGAGATCATGACCTGAGCCAAAGTCGGACACTTAACCAACTGAGCTACCCAGGTGCCCCATTTTTTTCTCCCTTCTTATTGACAGACATTTTTGCTGGATGTGGAATTCTCACAGTTTATTTCTTTTGGCACGTTAAATATATCATCCCACTGCCTCTGACCTACAAGGTCTCTGCTGAGAAATGCACCCATGATCTTTTTAGTCTTTTGGGGATGTCTTGTGCATGATGAGTCACTTTCCTCTTGCTGTTTTCACAGTTCCTTCTTTGGCACTCAACAATTTAATGATAATGGTGTCAGTGTAGGATTCTTTGGGTTCATCTTAAGTGGAGTTGTTGAGGTTCTTGGGTTTGTACTTTCACATATTACCTTAAATTTGAGAAATATTTTGTCCTTATTTCTTCAAATAACATGTCTTCACCCTTCTTTCTCTTCTTCTGGGGCTTTTGTATTGCATGCGCTGGTCCACTTGGTGGTGTCCCATAAGTCCTTTAGGCTCTGTTCACTTTTTGTCAGTCTTTTTTTCTTTTTACACCTTAGACTCAACAATTTCTAATGTCCTCAACTTCACTGATTCTTTTTTCTCCTTGCTTGAGACTTTTTTTGAACCCCTGCCCCTAGTAAGTTTTTCAATTCTGTTACTGTGTTTTACAGCTTCAGAATCGGATAGTCTATTATTTCTATCTTTGCTGATATTCTCATTTTGTTTATATCCTTTTCCTGCATTCCTTTAACTTTTCTCCATGTTTTTCCTGAGCTCTTTGACCATATTGAAGATAGTTGTTTAAATATCTTTGTGTAGTAAGTCTGATGCACATGCTCCTTCAAGAATGATTAACTGTGGACTTATTTGGTTCCTTTGAATTGGCCATGTTTTCTTGTTTCTTTGTGTGCTTTTTGATACCTTGTTGAAAATCTGGCGTTTGAAAAAAAATGCCTACCTCTTCTACTCTTTAAAGACCGACATAGACGACCTTCACTATTTAGAGGCCCCCTGAGCCTTAGGGTCAGCTCAGGGTCTTCTCTGGACATGTTTATTTTGTTTTGTTTTGTTTTGTTTGTTTGTTTTTTGTGGGTCTGTGTGTGTGCTTTTTAAATTTTTTATTTTTATGTCCCAGCTGCTTTTATTTTTATTTATTTATTTATTCATTTATCTTTAAAGTTTGTTTATTTATTTATTTATTTATTTTGAGAGGGAGAAAGCGAATGGAGGAGGGGCAGAGATAGAGGGAGAGAGAGAATCCCAAGCAGGCTGATACAGGGCTCTAACTCACAAATCATGAGATCACAACCTGAGCCGAAACCAAGAGTTGGATGCTCAACTGACTGAGTCACCCAGGCGCCCCTTCCCAGCTGCTTTTAAATGTCTCAATTTCACAAGCTGTCTCACTCTAGCTTCTCCTTGGGGCCTTAGGAGTTCCACTGTTTTCCTGTACTTGTAATCTCTTGCTCCCAGACACCGACAGGTCTGTAGTCTCCCTGTAGTTTTTGCATGCCAAGATTACTCTCCATTGTCTTGCATGACTTCCAGACCGAGATGCAAAATTTCCCACTGTCCCTCAGCTGAGCTTCAAGTCAGGCAAGACGTAAGCCAGTCACTCAAACAGCCCAAGGACAGAGCAAATCCTTATAAACAATTTTCACTCTGCTTCTGCCCAATGCATGGAATCAGGAATTGGGCTGCTATTTTTCAACCATGCGCCCATCGGGAATGGGTGAAGCAAGAGTGAGCCAAAAGGCTGCAAAACCTACCCCTGTTTTCACTGTGTTTTTCTTTTTTTTCTTGATTGGGCAATTACTTGGTTTTATAGATCTTTCACTGGTTTACAGAGTGTCTATAAAGTAATTTTAGTTGATCTGTCATTGTTTAATATTTCCATACAGAAGAGAGGGTAGAGGCCTGGGGTTTCCTAGTCTACCATCTTGTTGATAGCACCCACTAACAATTGATTGTTAAAATATGACAACCAGTAGAAATAATTAAAAGTATAGAGTCTCTCCACCTGTGAGAAACTGAAAGAAAAACAAAATCAAATAATGGAATGAATGCCACACATACTATTAACTTTTAATTTTGTTACCTCCTATTCATGAGATGCCAAATTTTTCTTTTCTTTCCTTTTCCATTATTATTAATAACTTAAAACCACTTCCTTTGTTTCCATACTTCAGGAAATAATAAGTATTTCTTTAAGGTGTGAACGTAGAATTGTCACTCATCTTACTTACTGTTTAAACCAGCTAAACTAGTCATTTTTTTGGTATGTATATGTCAAACTGAGGTTTCCTGACTCTTTACCATTTCCCAAACTTGTAGAGGAAGTACAGTTAGCTTTTTACTGTGAAAATTTTATACATATCTGGAGTGGGCATTCACTCACTTCTCTCTTTTCTTCTTCCTCTTGTCTTTTTCTATCTTTTTGGGAAATGTTAATGTTTAATTGATCAAAAATTTGTTCTGTCATTATGTGAACACTACAGAAATATGGTTATTTGGAGACAATCAAGAACTTCCAAACAAAATGGAAATTTAAGCATATGTGTTTTGTTCCATTGAGTATATTGGCTTCTGGAATTTTTTTTCTTCTCGCTACAACTGTAAGTCAGATGAAAAAAAAATTAACTGTGACTTCAAACATTGGCATAGGTTGGTAGGTAACAAAATAAGCAGAAAAGTGAGACCCTCAGTTTCAGGAATGACTTCAAGAGTTTTATGAATTATATCAGAAAATAGTTCATGTAATATCCCAAATAAGTAGATGACACGTTGGACAAATCACAGTGAGTTAATTTCAGTTTAATGACAATTTTTTGTCTTCTCCCTGATTTCACCATTATGTAAAGATATAATATTCTAGATAGTTCAAGACCTTAATTTATGAAGGTTTAAAATATTTAAATGTACTGTTTTGTTTTATAGATCAAATAAACTGTCATTATTGTTTCCACAAATACTTTTAAATTACTAAGAATATAAAATTTTGTGAACTAAATGAATTTACAATAATGGGTATATTTTAAAAAAGCATATTTTTTCTAATGCCACAATCATAAATACTTAATGTATTGGCTTAAATTATAAGTTCCATGTCCTTAGTGAACTTTGTATCCTTCAACTCATATTAAATTGAGCTAATTAGTAAATATTCTTTGGCAATCTGAACAATTTCTAAGCAAGAAAAGTGTATAAAGCATTGGTCAGTATATAGAATTTTTCGTTTATTCGTGTTCCTTATTCCTATAAAAGCTATGAATTAATAAGATAAAGAGGTCTTTGGATAGTATTGACATATATGTTTATTGTTACTTTAAAATTTTCTGTATTTTTTTTAATGTTTTTTATTTATTTTTGAAAGAGAGAGAGAGCATGAGCAGGGGAGGGGCAGAGAAAGAGGGAGACACAGAATCTGAAGCAGACTTCAGGCTCTGAGCTGTCAGCACAGGGCCCGATGCAGGACTTGAACTCACAAACAGTGAGATCATGACCTGAGCTGAAGTCGGATGCTCAACTGACTGAGCCACCACCCAGGCGCCCTAAAATTTTATAAGTAATATGAAATGTATGATGGTGATAAAAAGAACTAGACAGTTCTTGACTTCCTGGCTTCTAGTTTTCTCTGTAAGGAAAGAAGTTTTTGTGGTTGAGAGAGAGAGAGAGAGGGAAAAAGGAAATACAGGGGAAGGCAGAGGGAGAGAGAGAGAAGAGAGAGAGAGAGAGGAGAGAGAGAAACTCAAGTAGCCTCCGTGCCCAGCGCAGAGCCCGACATGGGGCTTGATCTCATGACTGTGAGATCACGACCTGAGTCAAAATCAAGAGTTGTACTCTTGACTGACTGAGCCGCTCAGGCTCCCCAGAAAGAAGTTTTAATGGTTGATTCTGGTAAACATAAATGGTTCAGTTTAGACTAGGTACAGCAGTTAGAGAAGAATGAACACATATAAGATAATGTATATAAATTATGTTTTAATTTATTAGAAAAATTATTACAGTTTTATTAAGATGATAAATCCAACATACCTTGCACAGTGTTTTATTTAATATGCTTATAAAGTTAATTATATTTTAAAAATAAGATTGAAAGATTCCCATTATCATGTAACTATGCAATAATATATGTATAAACACATTCATGTAATGCTATGTTAGGATTAGAAATAAAGGTAGTTTATGAACCCTTTACTGGAAATTATTACATTAAAATATGCAGAAAGTAAAATCAGAATTTGGGTTTTCTTTCTCTTCATAGATCAACTTATTATGTACACAGAAATCAGGTTACTTTTTATTATTAAAAGGTTTTGTAAACTCTCTGTGTTTCTGGCCTATAACTAAATCATCTTTTTAAAAGTTCCTTATTTGGGGGAAAAAGTTAAGTTCTTAATAATTATTGTTGCTTATTACTGTGTTTCTAAAATATTCGTTACAAATATTTCAAGTTTGTACATCGTGGCCATTGGCAAGAAGGTACTTATTCATTAAGTATTATATTATATTATTATATTATTCAATATAATTACACATTATTGCATTATACATCGATCTCTGTTGCAAATTTGTTTTGCTTAATGGTCATATATCTATATTTCTTTACTACTTTTCTCCCTTTGTAAGGATTTTACTTTTTATGCTAGCATATATAAAAACCCACTCCATTCCCCACCCCACCCCAAAAAATCTTGGTCTTGTTATGAAATTATGCTTCTGACTGTTCTGTTATCTTTGAGAACAATTGTGGGTAAAAATAAAAATTTGTATTTGCCTGTTTGTGCCTTTTCCTATTATGTATGCAAGATAAGTATTATAAACAGTGAGAAAGGTGCCTTCCAGGTCTGTCTGTGTGCTAATGATTATTCCTTCTCTGGGTCCCTAAGAACATGAGCTCCGTTTGACTCTGGATAGAGCATATGCATTCCCAAGTACCTGTTCCTTTATAAGTCAGTGTACTTAATGAAGATGTCATCCCTTGGGCTATTGTTTAAGTACTGTGACTACCAGAAATGTGAAATATTATTGATTTGCTGAATTTTATGAAGTGCGAAAGGTTATTGATATTTTAGTCATATGAGTAATTTTTAAAATATCTCAGAAAGGACGTGTTGGATACTATGAAATGTGATGGTGGGCATTAGACACAGACATGTCGTTGGCTTTGATAGACATCCATCATCCATATATAGTTTCAATAATGGGATAACTGCCTCTTGGTGCAACGGGAAAAAATTAAGCACTTTAGGAGGGAAGAAGTCAAGTAAGGATGGTTTAGAAGGACGGTTGAGAGATGAGAGGTTGTGTGTGTGTGTGTGTGTGTGTGTGAGAGAGAGAGAGAGAGAGAGAGAAAGGCAGCTCAAATTGTCCCAAATAAAGGAAAGATAGGAAACAAGCAGCAATACTCTGCTTCTAATTTAACTGCCGTTACCAAGCTACCCTGGTGCAGGTGCAGTCTTAAGAGTTCTATTTTGTAAAGCTACCTGGTTCAGATAGGAATTACAGAGGACTATCTTACTGTTGGGGTATGATGGAAAAAGTATGTTTTGACCTTGATTTCCTGTCAAGATTGGGCTTATCTCACATGCTTATAGTATGTGGTTATTCATAAGAAATTCTTAAAAACTGAGAACAAACTTAGGACTGATAGGGGTGGGGGAGAGGGGGAAATGGGTGATGGGCATGGAGGAGGGCACTTGTTGGCATGAGCACTGGTTGTCGTATGGAAACCAACTTGACAATACACTATAATAAAAAAACAAACAAAAAGAGCATGGTTCTTTCTTTCTTTCTTCGCTTATTTATTTATTTTTGATTTTATTTATGTTCAAGTTAGCTAACATCCAGTGTCGCCTTGGATTCAGGAGTAGGATCCAGTGATTCATCTCTTACATATGACACCAGTGCTCATCCCGAAAAGTGTGCTCCTTGATGCCCATCCCCCATCTAGCCCATCCCTCCACCCACCTCCCCTCCAGCAACCCTCAGTTTGTTCTCTGTCTTTAAGAGTCTTTTCTGGTTTGCCTCCCTCTCCGTTTTTATCTGATTTTTCCCTCCCTTCCCTCATGTTCATCTGCTGTGCTTCTCAAATTCCACCTATGAGTGAAATCATATGACATCTTTCCCTGACTGAGTTATTGTGGTTTTAAAGTCCTTGGGCTGGTCCTTGGCCACTTCATCTCCACATAGGAAAGGATTAAACCTCCTACCAAGGAGCTGAAACTCTTAGAGGAGGAGCTTGTGAAAACTTTTGTTCATGCCACATTTTAGAGAGAAGACTTACAATTCTTCTCCCTCCTGAGACTGCACTTTATGCTAAGATGTACTCGACATCAATTTTTTAACACCTGGATTACATTAGTTACTTGGTGGGGTACTGCAAGTGGAAGGGGGTAAAATCAGAAAATGGGTTTAATAGAGTTGTGTGAGGGTAGGGAGGAGGATAGAATCTGAAGGGGGAAAAAAGGCTACTAAGGATAGCATGTGCAAATTTTATTACAATTTTCCCTGAGTCCTGACATATACATCATACAACATTGATTTTGAAAATACCAGATTCCCCAGCCATTTGGATGTTATTATGAAATATTTGTGGGCCACTTGGTAAGTGTTTCCAAGGCTGGCATTTGAATATATGTGATTTTCAGTTGGATCATTGACAGTGCTTTTTACGGTGATGAAAGTTGCATTAGTGTGTTTTGTTACACGGTCAGTTGATTTACGAAAGCAGTTTGCTCTCTCTAGCGATCTGGATGGAAAGGTGATGCCCTTACATTTGTCTATCAATTCTATGACGCCCAAAGCATCCTCATCTACATGATTTCACTTAATCTTCCCAACAATCCTGTGTGTTAGGTGTGACAAGCGTAATTCCCATTTTCAGCAGGGAAAACTGGTGTAATTTAAGCGCTTTTGCTTAAGATCTCAGAGTTGGTTCACTGGGAGCCAGGTCTCCTGATCTGGGGCCCCCCTCATCATACTGCCTCCCTATGCTTATCCCCAAACAGAGAAGAATCACAAGGTAGATAGTCTATGGTACTAATTTTCTGTTCCCGCTTTGAAAAGAAAGCAGGTCTTTCTTTCTTTCTTTATAATGTCAGGTCGCTAGCTGTGAAATTGACATTATATGCATTATATAGATTTAATGTATATAGTAAACTGCTGCTAATATATCGCCCTTTATTAATCTTTTCAAAGCAGGAACAGAAAATTAATACCATAGACTCTCTATCTTGTGTGAGATAGAGACACAGAGAGAGGAGAGAAGGAGCACAGAGTGGGAGAGAGAATCCCAAGCAGGCCCCACACTGTAAGCACAGAGCCCGACGCAGGGCTTGAATTCACAAAGCGTGAGATTAAGACCCGAGCCAGTGAAGAGTGGGAGGCTTCACTGACCGAGCCACCTGGGCACCCTAACAATGTCATACATCTTAAGCTCAAAGTATAGCAGCTCCTGGTGTCTGGAAGATGTGAGCCCATTTCGATTTGACTTTGAGGGAAAAGTGGTATGAGTGCAGAATGAAAGCCTTAGTTTTCTCAAAATAATCCTTTGTCCATAAAAAGACACCCTATCTTCGACCTGAATCATCCATGAAACTCTCCTTAACAAAGGAGTCAACATGACCACAGGAGTAAGGTACTTCATATCCATCCAGAAAGTATTACAATAGTTTTCATTGTATGGCAATAAAATTCACCCTAGGTTTATACAGTGTATCTCTAACACACTCAGTGAAATTTAATGCAGATATTTTTGAACATGTGGTAAAGGTTGTGTGAGTAGTTGGTATAAAACCACTTATCATAAAGCTTGATGGTGTCATAGTCTGAAAATTTTCACCTAATATTCCTTCTTTATCATTTAGGTTTATTTTTTGATTTTTTATTTTTTTCAATTTATTTTTGAGAGAGAGAGTAGGGGAGGGGCAGAGAGAGAGGGAGACAGAATCCGAAACAGGCCCCAGGCTCCAAGTTGTCAGCAGAGTAGTCCAACAAGGAGCTTGAACCCATGAACCACGAGATCACAATCTGAGCTGAAGTCAGAGGCTTCACTCACTGAGCCACCCAGGCGCCCCTTTATTTAGGGTTAGATTCAGGTGTAGCTGAGATCCAAAATAATAACTTAACAAAAATTAGAAAAAAATAGCTGATTAAGAGGCAAGCAGTCCAACATGACTAGGGGAGATTCATAAATGTACTGGGAACCCAAGTTTGTTATATTCTGTTGATTTGTCATCTTCAACTTATATTTTCGACATCCTGATCCAAGATGGTTGCCGAACCGTTCTGATTTGCCAGGCTGGTGGAAAAGGTGAAGGAGGACATGCATCCTCTCTTTTGAAGACATTTCCCCAGAAGTTTCAGGTGTTACTACCACTTTTTTTTACTGGCCAGAATGTGGATACATTGCCAAATCTAGCTGCAAAGGAGGTTCGGAAATATAGTAGTTATGCTGGCTACCAATATACCCAACCGAAATGTATGATTATGTTACTAAGGAGAGGGAGAAGAGCTATCAAAGGGTGTCTCTCAATGTCTACAACACCTTCCAGAAGAGGGGATTTAGATTTTGTTTCAGCGTACCAACCCATCCTTGCACCTATGAGTCACAAATGAACTCCATCATACGGGAGGACTTGGCTGATAGTTGAAGACTAGGGAAAATGAAGGGGAGAAGAGTCTTTAACTATTTTGATTTTGGTGTTTTTTTTTTAAGTTATTTGTTTTATTGTGTGAGAGAGAGGCAGAGAGAATCCCAAGCAGGCTCCGCATTGTCAGCCTGACTCGGGGCTCAAACTCACGACTCGTGAGATCGGGACCCCTGAAGATAAAATCAAGAGTTGGATGCTTAAGCAATTCAGCCACCCAGGCGCCCCTGATTTTTCCCTTATTCATTTATATAATTCTGTGCTCACTGCTATAAAAACAGATCATTCGTTTTATGAAATTAAGACATATTTTAGAGAAACTAATTTAAACGGATACAAAAAGGAACTAAGAAACGTATGTTGAATTTTTCCTTTCTGATCATGCATTCTCTAGTCACACATTTCATCAACAGAGGGCATTGTAGGTTTATTTCAGTTTTTGGTTGCTCTATACTTTTCAGTCGCAGCTTCTTTTCATTTGGAATTGCACCAGAATATCCAGGGTCAAATAAATAAGCGGTATGTTGTATTTATGAAATATTCCACAGATCATTGATCTATGATGCCATAATCCAGAAGTCACTACATAAAAATTACCATAGTATTTTGCTAGGTCATGCTTTCTAAAATTACCCATATTTGAGTTAAAATTATTAGGCCACGTTTCTTATCTTTGTTTTAAAAAAGGGGGAGATTAAAAACTGTCTCTAATAGGATCGACCCGAACCCGAGACATTTTTGCTCCTCTACCTTTCCACCCTTGACGTTGTAATACAGGCAAAATAAAAAGAATGCATAAGCTGAATGATGATGCTTACATTTGGTATTTAATTTTCAGAGACATAGTTTTACTTTAAGTGACATTTAGAGCTTATTGTAAGTGACCTTTAGATCTGTAATATGTTCTGGAAAGTATTAAGTGACTTGGAAGAGAAATTGCTTTTAGCTTTTTTACTAAGGGAATGAGCTACTTGTCCATCTCGAGTTGAGGCTAACAGTTCATTGTCCATCACCAAAATTTTGAAATGCCAGCTTGAAATTTTTCTTAAAATATAATTTACAGCCTCGTTATAACTTGTCGTGTTGGAAAATTGTGGAAATTTTTGATAATTGCTCTTAGTATCAGTGGAGAATTTAAGTACAAGATACGATGTTTCTGGTAACACCTATACTTCAGTGGTCTAAAATAAACCAGTTTTTTTCAGGTGTGTGTGTGTGTGTGTGTATGTGTGTACACACACATGGATGTGTTAAGTGATACTCTAAAAGAGCTTTATTGAGCAAAATACAGAATAAATCAGAAAAAAGAAACCTTCCAAACAATACTATAAAAGGTCTGAGGATACTATTTATTATATTTATTCAGCAAACATTTACTGAATATCTACTCAATGCCAGGAGTAGTTCTAGACAGGAGAAATACAGTCATGAACAAAACAGACAAAAATCCTTCTTGCAGCTTATATTCTATTGGGAAGCTATACTCAAAATCCAAGACTATTATTTATGGTTTTATTTTTTCAGATTTTTTATGGAATAGCCAGTCATTTTTTAAAAAAATCACATCATGGTAAGAGAGAAGTCTCCTAAACACATTTTTTGAAGCTAACCTCACCCTGATACAAAATCTTACCAGATATAGAGCACATAGAAATTAAAGACTGATTTAGTTAAACTTAAAAAACATAAAGCACTAAGCCAATAACATATGGACAATATTAAAAAGAAAAAACTATCACCAAGTACAATTTATTCCTGAAGGTCAGGGTGACAACATTAGGAAATCTCGTACTATATCCTATCCATCGGGCAAGAGAAAGCTGAGTTACTAGACGATCTCAATATATGGCCCAAAGGGGCATTTGTTAAATTTCAACGGCCATTTCTGGATTAACAAAGCTAAGCATGAATTTTTTAAAAACCTAGGCACGAAAGAATAAGTTCTTAATGTTATGATACTCAGATGAAAACAATAACCAACATCATCTGTAACAGTGATACACTAGGGACATTATAATAAAAAAATAAGAGGGGTCCCTGGGCTGCTCAGTCAGTTAAGTGTCTGACTTCAGCTCAGATCATGATCTCCCGGTTCATGAATTAGAGCCCCACATCGGGCTCCATGCTGACAGCTCAGAGCCTGGAGCCTGCTTCAGATTCTGTGTCTCTCTCTCTCTTTGCCCCTCCCCTGCTCACACTCTGTCTCCCTGTGTCTCCAAAAAATAAATAAACGTTCACAAAAATTATTTAAAAAAAGATAAGAATGAGACAAACATGCTTCATCATTACTATTATTTAGTAATGGCATAGAAATTCCAGTGAATGCAGTAAGAAATATCTGCCAAGAAAATCTAAAAGATTCTGCATTAAAAATCTTAAAGCTCAGAGAGCGATTTGTCAAATGCTTGAATACAAGGGGAATGAACAGACTGAAGGGGTTTCTTACGTATTGCTAATAACTAATTAGAAAATATAGTAGGGAAACAAGACCACTTAAAATGGAAGCATAGTATGCAAAATACCCAGAAACAAATGATTAAAAATTGGCTGAAGAGAATTACAAAACTTTACTGGGAGAGATACAAGATTTACGTAAATGTGGAAGAATAACACGTTCTTGGATAGGAAGACTAAACAATATAAATATGCCAAGTTTTCCAAAATTCAGATGTAAGTTTATTGTAATTCAGATCAAGATCCCAATAGGATTTTTGAAACTTGAGGAAAGGATTTTAACACTCATCTGGATGTTTTAAAACACAAGACAGCCAAGAAAGTTTGGAACAACAGAAATAAAGCGAGGATGCTTGCTTACATAAAAATGTATCAAAGAAACACTTTAAAAACACTATGATGTTCGAACAGGAATATGTCGACATGGAAAGAGACTAGGAAACTGAACAAAGATGAGTATTTTAATAGAAAATAGATAAGGACATGAAAAAGAAGAGAATTCACCAACAGTTTGTAGTAACAGTAATGTCCAACTTAATTCGCATTTCAAAGAAATGAAAATTAAAATGAGGTGTATATGTTTGACCAAAAATTTAAAAATACTAATTCTCAGTGATGAGGGTGGATACTCATTTTACTGATAGGAATGCAAATGAACCCAAACGTTCTCAAAGGCGATATAGCAAAATATGTATCAAAAGCCTTAAAATGTTAATATACTAGTAATTCCACACCAGATATCTATCCTGAGAAACTATTCAGGGGTGTCTGGCTGGCTCAGCTGGTAGACCACACAACTCTTGATCTCAGGGCTGTGGGTTTAAGCCCCATGTCGGGTGTAGAGATTAGTTAAAAATAAAAATCTTTAAGAGAAAAAGAGAGAGTCTTCACAAATGGGGCCAAAGATGCACATCAGAAATGGCCGCCATTTCTTATTTATGTAAGTAGTGAAAAATGGGAAGAAATTGAAATGTCTATATATCAAATGCTCACATGCCTATTATATGATATTACATGAAGAAATAAGTATGTAAAACTGTTATACCGGATTTGCGAGTCCCCAGAGACCACCAAGGAGCCGACACCAATGCAAGTACAAAAGGGTCTTTATTATAAGCTCAAGCAGGGACTCCAATGCACCCCGACACAGTGGTGATGGTATGGAGCCCCAAACTCGTGATCACAGGGCTTTTTATTGCGATTACAGTAGAATTTGGGGCGTTCCAGCTTGGCAGCCTCCTGATAGGTATAGGCTGTCTTGTCAGCACCCGATTGGTTCGGCCCATCTGGCCTGACTGCAAACTGCCAACCGGAACGTCTTGGGACATAGGCACCTCTTTTAAACTGATTGGCTGTTGCTGTTGCTAGGGAAGTAACTAAGGGCCGGCTGCCTACTTGCTTCCTGCGGTCTTTCCTGGGATTTGGTTGGGCCTAGTTCACTCTCAAGATGGAGGCTTTTTCTAAAATGGAATCAGTTAGATTTAGGTGTCACAAAACTTCATGATTCAATACACACACACACACACACACACACACACACACACACACACACACACGGAGGGGCAGAGAGAAAGAGAGAGAGAGAATCCCAAGCAGACTCCGGACTGTAAGCACAGAGCCCGATCAGGGACTCGAACCCAAGAACTGTGAGATCATAACCTGAACTGAAATCAAGAGTCGGATGCTTAACCAGCTGAGCCACCTGAGCACCCCCATTTTCATAGATATTAAGATTTTGCCATATCTGCTTGAGTCTTTTTTAAAGAATAAAACTTAAAGATGTAGTTGAAGCCCACTTCTTACCCTGAATCTAGAATAACCACTATCTTAAAGTTACTTTCTTCCATGTCTCATTTTATGTTCAGACAGCAAAATGTTTCTATAAACCATTTACAGTGTATTACTGTTGTGAAAATTAATAAAGCTAACCTAATTCATTAAAAAAATTTTTATAGTTTATTTAATTTTGAAACAGAGAGAGACAGAGCATGAGTAGGGGAGGGGCAGAGAGAGAGGAAGGCACAGAATCTGAAATAGGCTCCAGGCTCTTAGCTGTCTGCACAGAACCTGATGCGGAGCTTGATCCCACAAACTATGAGATCATGACCTGAGCTAAAGTCGGACACTCAACTGACTGAGCCACCCAGGTCCCCCAAGGCTCACCTAATTAAAAATGGAGTTGGGAAGCAATGAAGGAAGGTTTCTCACTCCTACACCATTCCTCACAGCTTTCTTTACATACCCAGCAGGAAGAAGAAAGATTTTCTCCTTGCCTAGCAACAACCTAGCTAAAGAAAAACCGCCACAACCCTGAACTTTCAATCTGCTTCAATGAGCTTTTGTTCAAAATAACCCCTCTCAACTTCCGCCTTTACTCTATGAAAGCATGCTCTCCCGCTCAGCTCTTTGAAGTTGACTGTGGTTTGCCTTAATTTGCATGTCCAGGACAGCAATTCCCATGTTATTTCCAAATAAACTCATTTTTAACGATTTGATAACTGTCTACTTTATTTTTACAACTGATACTCTGTTGTGTGATTTTTTAAAACATGCAAACATTTTACTATTATATATGAATTCTTTTATAACTTCTTTTATTATTCATTTTGTTTACGGATGTATCCATATTGGCCTTGTTCATTTATCTTACTGTTGAAAAGAATTCCATTATGTAAATAAATTTCTTTCCAGAATTGTCTCAACAACTGCACTCCAACTGCCCAGCATTTGAGAGAACCTGTGTTTCTATGTCCTTGCCTAAATGTATGCTGACATGTTTAAAGTTTTGTCAATTTGTTGAGTGTGAAAGATATTTATTTAAATTTGTATTTCCTTGATTATTATTGAGATTGAACATCCCTTCATATATTTATTGATTCTTCATATTTCTGCTCTGTGAATTACTTGTCCATATTCTTTGACTGCCTTTTCTCTGCTTTTTTCCAAAAACAAATATATAGGTGTTCTTTATGGATTCTTGATCCCCTATGTGTTTTTGGCTTATATGTATTGGGAATGTCTTCTCCCAGTCATACATTCAATTTAACCTTGTCTTTGGTCATACAGAAAAATGTAAATTATTACATACTCAAATTTTGATCTTTTACTTTATGCTTTTAGCTTTGGTTTCTTGTATTTTTTTTTTAATGTTTTATTTATTTCTAGGAGAGAGAGAGAGAGAGAGCGAGAGCGCGTGAGCAGGGAAGGGTCAGAGAGAGAGGAGTCACAGACTGAAACAGGCTCCAGGCTCTGAGCTGGCAGTCAGCACAGAGCCCGACGCGGGGCTCGAACCCACGAACCGCGAGATCATGACCCAAGCGAAAGTCGGACGCTTAACCGACTAAGCCACCCAGGCGCCCCGGTTTCTTGTATTAGAAAGCCATTGACATCTCCAAATCATAGATTCTCCTACATTTCGTCTAAAAGTTTTGGTTTTTTTCGTATTTGAGCCTTCCTTCCTTCCTTCCTTCTTCCAAGATTTTATATAAATTCAAGTTAGTGAACATACAGTGTAGCACATTTAGGTCTTTAAATCCATCTGGAATTGGTTGTTATTATTATGTGATGTAGGGATTCAATTTTTTTTTCATATATATACTCAATTGATCCAATGCAATTTATAAAAAGCTTATACTCTTCTAATTTTAATGTCATCTCTATTGCATGCTAAATTGTACAAAGGCATATACAAATGTGTGCATATACATTTGGCTTCATTCGGTTTCATTAGTCTAATTGCTTCATTTTGCCAATATCACACTGTTCAATTACTGTAACTTTATAGCGAATTCCTATATGTGGTATTTTTGTGATTATTCAATTACAATATATATAACCATTTCCTTTATGATTTCTTTGAATCATCCATTAAGAAAAGAATTCAATTCTACTCTTTTATTCTTTTATTTATTTATTTTTTTAATGTTTTTTATTTATTTCTAGGAGAGAGAGAGAGAGAGGCAGGCGTGAGCAGGGAGGTCAGAGGGAGTCACAGACTGAAACGGGCTCCAGGCTCTGAGCTGGCAGTTAGCACAGAGCCCGACGCGGGGCTCGAACCCACGAACCGCGAGATCATGACCTGAGCGAAAGTCGGACGCTTAACCGACTAAGCCACCGGGCCGCCCCTCTACTCTTTTATTTTTACAAATCTGGTTTTAAATAGCATTCTGTGCTTTTCTTCATGGCTTTTATTTATTTTTTATAATCTGTATTCATTTTAGATATTTACAGTGTCTTTCTTATTGTTCAATTACTGTACTGTGTTCAAAGAATGTGGTCTGAATGCAATCAGCCCTTTAGCATAAACATTTTTATGATGTAGCAATTCTTTAAAGGAAACATTAAAAAAATTTTTAATCTTTATTTATTTTGAGAGAGAGAGAGACAGAGTGTCTCTGGGAGGCATGGGAGGGGCAGAGAGAGAGGGAGACACAAAATCCAAAGCAGGGCTCCAGGCTCCGAGTTCTCAGCACAGAGCCCAATGCCAGGCCTTGAACTCATGAACTGCGAAATCATGACCTGAGCTGAAGTCAGACATTTAACTGACTTGAATATCAGGCGCCCCCTTTGTTTTTTATTTTTTTAATACTTATTTATTTCTAGGAGAGAGAGAGAGACAGCGTGAGCAGGGGAGGGTCAGAGAGAGAGGGAGTCACAGACTGAAACAGGCTCCAGGCTCTGAGCTGGCAGGCAGCACAGAGCCCGACGCGGGGCTCGAACCCACGAACCGCGAGATCATGACCTAAGCGAAAGTCGGACGCTCAACCGACTAAGCCACCCAGGCACCCCAAGGCGCCCCTTTAAAGGAAGCTCTTAATTTAATATATTCATTTTAAAGTATTTATTTATTTATTTATTTATTTATTTATTTATTTATTTATTTATTTATGAGAAAGAGATTGAGAGAGTGAGCACGAGTAGAAGAGAAGGAGAGAGATAATCCCAACCAAGCTCTTTGCTATCAGTACACAGCCTGATAGAGAGCTTGAACCATGAACTGTGAGATCATGACCTGAGCCCAAACCATGAGTCAGATGCTTAACCGACTGAGCTACCCAGGAGTCCTCTTATATTACCATTCTGAGGGAAGTGTAGCAATCTTACTTCACTTTATGTCCCATTACTGTACCCCTTTATTATAAAAGGTGTATATATTTATTATATAGTTGTCTTAAATATTTCTACTGCATACATTTAATTTTTTTAATGTTTATTTATGAGTGAGAGAGATAGCGCCAGCCGGGGAGGGGAAGACAGAAAGGCAGAGAGGGACAGAGGATCTGAAGAGGGCTCTGTGCTGACAGCAGAGAGCTGGCTGCGGGGCTCGAACTCACAAACCATGAGATCATGACCTGAGCCGAAATTGGACACTTAACCAACTAAGCTACCCAGAAACCCATCTACTGCATACATTTGAAACCACATCAGACAGTGTTTTTTTTTTAACCAGCAAATATAATTTGGGAAACTTAGAGAAAAAGCCTGTTGTATTTACCCATACTTTTGCTTGCCATGTTCTTTCTGCTTTCTTGGTGTTTCAGAGTTCTCTCTTCTATCATTTCCTTTTTGTTTGGAGAAGTTCCTTCAGCCATTCTTTTAGAGTGTGTTTCTTAGCAACAAATTCTCTTACTTTTTCTTCCATCTGAGAATGCCAGGTTTTCTTTTTATTCCTGAAGGGTACTTTTGGTGGGTATACATTTATGGGGATACCAATTTTTTCCATTTCAGAGAATTCTAACATGCCTCTCATCTCAACATTGCCACGTACTCACTGTCTTTTCTCATTCTGTTTTGAGATCCTTCTAGTGTTTAGTATGCTGAATGATTGTCTCTTGAAAGCTGGATAGTTTCATATTATCTCATGAGACTGTGGATCATGTTGAAATCTTCGTGTTTTGTTTTTTGTTTTGTTTCGTTGGCTTTCTCTTTTTTTCTGACACTACTCTGGCAGAGCGAGATGAGGTGCTGCCTCATTACCGTAAGGTGGAGTAGAAATAAAGTTTCCCAGCTTGGTTTCCATTGACCCCAGAGTTCCGGAGTGGGGCGAACTCATGCCTGTTGGAAAGAAGTGGACTTCCAGCTCAGCTCCCCATGTGGTCTCCACGAATACCATGGTTGTGGGGGGTGGGGGGTTACTTCATTTTTGCATAATGGCGGAAGTTTTGACCCTCCACTAGACCTCCCCTTACACACCTACAGCAGGGATGGAGCACACTGCTTCACTGATAACGGGAGGGGAGTAAGCTTCGGCCCCCTACGTGGTATCCTATGACACCATGGGGGTGGGATCCATTACCAAGTAGTGGGGATAAAATTTCCTGCTTCTCATTTGGTTTTCTCTGAACCACCTGATAATCAGTGCTGTTAGAGAACCTTGTTACTGCTTGTGAGACTGGACGTCTAACTTGCCCCTTTAGCTTTTCTTTCACAGGTAGGAGTCAGGTTCCAGTTTCTTCTATGGTGTCTGAGTGCAGTAGACTGGTTATTGTCTAAAAGGTTTTTGTCTTATTAAACTCTCTCCTCCCTGGTTCTTGGCTAGAGAGTAGAAGTCTTGGTGAAGCTTTTTTTTGGTCTTCTCCTGTTGATATACATAGGGTGGAGATATATTTATGTCTGTCTGTGTATCTATCTATCTATCTATCTATCATCTGTCTATCTATCTATCTATCTATCTATCTATCTATCTATCTGCCTGTTTGGGAACTCACCAACGCATCATCCCTTAGTCCCAAAAGTCCATAATTGATTTGCTTTCTTTTCCACCTTGCAGAGTCTTTACATGTCTGTTTCATATATAATGCCCAGCATTTTCGGTTGTGCTCAGTGGGGAGAATAGAGAAAACATATCTCCATCTTCCTGGGAAGTCCCAGGTTGTTGTTTGTTTGTTTTAAGAAGGCTCCACACCTAGCATGAAGCCCATTGTGGGGCTTGAACTCCCGACTCTGAAATCAAGACTTGAGCTTAAGCAACTGAGCCACCCAGGCGCCGCCCCTGCCCCCAACTTGTTTCTAAACTTCCCCAAAGTGTTCCTTATAGTATACATTTTACAAACAACGCCTCATCGGCTTTACTCACATATATGCCCACTTCTTTGTTCACCATTGCCTTTTGCATTTCCATTACTTCCTTCAGGGTTCAGCCTCTTCCTCATTTTAGTATAGTCTTTGGTCACACTTTCAGTAAGCACTCATGAGTGGTAAACTCTTCCAGTGTTTGTCTGAAAATGTCTTTTTTTCACATTCACTCTTGAATATTTAGCTACCCCAGGTAGTCAGCTATTTTCCCTCAGCTGTTAGATGATAGGTGTCCACTGTCTTTTGGCCTGCGTTGTTGATATGAAATCTGCTGTCCATGTGATTGCCATTTTATTGGAGGGAATAGATCTTTCCTTGGATTACTTGTAACCTTTTTCTTTGCATTTGTTACTCTATAGTTTTCCTCCCTTGTTTTGGAAAGGGCAGAGGAAGAGGGAGAGAGAGAATCCTAAGCATTTTTAAAAATATTTATCTATTTTGAGAGAGAGAGTGTACAAGCAGGGAAGAGGCAGAGGGAGAGAGAGAATCTTATGCAAGTTCTGTACTGTTAGTGTGGAGACTGATGAAAGGCTTGAACTTGCAAACCATGAGATCATGACCTGAGCCAAAATCAAGAGTGGGATGCTTAAGCAACTGAGCCACCCATGTGCCCCTTCCACATGTCACTTTAATTAGACTTATCTTGATGGGAGCTTTGCTCTTTCAATGTAACTATTCATGTCTTCCTTAAATTCTCCCCTCTTTTCACCATTGTTCCTCTCCACTTCCTATTTTCTTCTTTTGGAATGCTTGTTAGATATGTCATTCACTCTTATGTTTCTTAATCTCTCCATAATATTTTCTACCTAAATTCTGAATCAGTTTCGTTTTTAAATACTGTGACCTTACTTTTATCTCTAGAATTTTTATTTGATTATTGCAATGCCTTTTTTTATTCCCCTACTCCCACCCTCATGACTCCTATTCCCTTTAATGTTTTTAATCATTTTAAATATATTTATTTAAATATATTCTTTTTCTGGTATTGTTCTTTTATCTCTAGTTTACTGTGTGAAAAAAATGCAGCATGTCTTAAGGATAGGTTACATATGGGGCACTTGGATGCCTCAGTTGGTTAAATGTCAGGCTCTTGATTTCACTCAGGTCATAACCTTGGGTTCATGAAACTGAGCTCTGTGTCAGGCTCCATGCTTGGCATCACAGAGCCTGCTTGGGATTCTCTGTCTCTCTCTTTCCTTCCCCTCCTCTCAAAAATAAATAAGTAAACATTTTTTAAAAAAGGATAGGTTACATAGTTCCGTGATTTGTATTGGATATCTACTATATGAGTATGCACACACACATGCCTGCTCATTATTGAGGCAGGGTTTTCTTTTCCCTGTGGAAGTCCCTGGCACCCTAGTTTCTGAAGATATCTCCAAAAATAGTTTTTGCATTTGTGTCTGCTAGAGACACCAGGGATTTCACATCCGGGAAACAGGTTTTGATGTTAAGTTTTCCTTCGCATTACTGCACTATGTGTGTATTATAAACTCTGATGGTACAGGGGCGTTTGTGACACACTTAAGGCTCTTATTTCTCATGGTATACCTAGTTTGTTTGTTCTCCATTCAGAGATGAAGGGAAAGTCATATTTCCTTGAAGCTCCCCTGGGCCATCTGGCAGAGTTTTCCCTAGTTCTCTATTCACAAAGTGCAGCTTACTTATAGCTCTTTCTCTACACAGGACTCTCAGTTTGAGCTATCTGCCTTACATGAGTACAAGGTCATGATTCCCTTTCCTGCAAGGGCCTTAAAAGCCTAATCCAAAGTTATCAAGGCCTATGACTAATTCAGATAGCCCTTGGGTCATCATAATATCAGCTAATTTATGTATCATTTTTGTTTTTAGTTCTTTTTTTTTTTTTTTGGCTGGGTTCAGTATGTTTTATTAATGGTACATGACAAGGTAGGGCTCTCCAAGCCTCTCCTCATCTTCAGGGGGATCTGGGATGGAAACTGTGTAGAGGTCTGGAGATTCTCAGTGTGTTGGGGGCTGAGTTGGGGGTGAGGACTCCCCAGCAGCAGAGGGCCTCTCTTTTCCTCTTAAGCTTGCCTAGGCTGGTGATCAAGGGGCTCTTACTCCTTGGAGGCCATGGGGACCATAAGGTCCATCACCTGGTTGCTGTAGGCAAATACATTGTCATACAAGGAAATAAGCTTGATAAAGTGGTCATTGAAGGCAACACAAGCCCCAATGTCAAAGGTGGAAGAGTGGGTGTCACTGTTAAAGTCACAGGAGACAGCCTGGTCCTCAGTGTGGCTTAGGATGCCCTTGAAGGGGCACTCTTAAGCCTGCTTCACCACCTTCCTAATGTGGCTGAATTTGGCAGCTCCAGGTGACAAGTGAGATCCACAATGGACACGTTGGGGGTGGGGACACAGAAGGTCATGCCAATGAGCTTCCCATTTAGCTCAGAGATGACCTTGCCTACAGACCTGGCAGTGCCAGTAGAAGCAGGGATGATGTTTTGGGCAGTCCCTCAGACATCATGCACAGCTTTCCAGAGGAGCTGTCCATGGCATTCTGGGGGCAGTGATGGCATGGACTGTGATCCATGAAGCCAAAGTTGTTATGGATGACTTTGGCAGAGGGACCAAGCACTCGGTGGTATAGAAGGCATTGCTGACATCCTTCAGGGAGTTGTTATACTTCTCATGGTTCATGCCCATTACAAACATCAGCAGAAGGGACAGAGAGGAGAGTCCTCTTGGCCTCACCTTTCAAGTGAGCCCCAGCTTTCTCCATGCCGGCGAAGACCCCAGTGGACTCCACAACATACTCAGCACCACCATCACCCCATTTGATGTTGATGGGATCTCGCTCCTGGAGACGGAGGTGGGCTCTCCATTGATGACAAGTTTCCCGTTCTCGGCGTTGCCTGTGCTGTTGAATTTGCCACGGGTGGAATCATATTGGAACATGTAGACCATGTAATTGAGGTCAATGAAAGGGTCATTGATGGGGACAATATCCATTTTGCCAGAGTTAAAAGCAGCCCTCGTGACCAGGTGCCCAATACGGCCAAATCATTTCACTCCAACCTTCGCCATCATGTCTTAGGACAGGCTGGCACTGCCCCAGAAAAAATGTGGCTGTCTGTTGAGCAGGGAGAAGCAGAGAGCTTGAGTTCTTTTTATATTTCTGTCAGCTGAGAACTTTTCTTTCAAGATTCATTATGATTATTAAAATAGCTAGATTTTATTCAGTGTTTTTATGTCCTTAGAACTGTTATATCAGTTTGCTATGCTGATGGAACTACCACATACATTGCTTTTTATAGTTTAAGAGGCCACTACTCTCTCATGTATTTCAGATAACCGATTCCATGGAACATTCTGAAAGTATGCTTGGTAGGCATTTCTACTTGCTTGAATGATCATTTACTAGGAGATGTGTTCGTTTTACCATTTTCACAGGAAAAAAAAGAAGCCTTTCTGATTCCATCTCAAACTAACATGCAAATGTATACTCAACTACAAACACCACAGATAAACCTTATGGCTTTTAGGGATCTAATATTCAGACCAGCATAGGGCATGTTTGACTACACTCCTCATATTGCTTTTCTATCATGAACAAATGTCACATAGCATGTGATCTTTGAAATAACCTGTGATTTGCTTTATATCATTTCTCAAGTGTGGATCATTTATTTTCCCTGTATGGAGCTAATTTAGTTGAAATCATGCCTGGTGGGGTTGCTCAGTCAGTTGGACATTGGACTCTTCATTTCAGCTGAGGTCATGATCTCACAGTTCATGGGCTCAAGCACTACATCAGGCTCGGAGCCTTCTTGGCATTCTTTCTCTCCCTCTCTCTCTGCCCCTCTGCTTTCTCCCTGTCTCTCTCAAAACAAACAAACAAACTTTCAAAAAAAAATATGCCTGGTAATTTCTGAGGTTGTTCATCTCCACTTAGTGGCCTGGAGATCTAAAATTATTGGTGTGTCAAATCAAACACACTTTCAAGTTAGAGAAATCAAAGAAGCAAGCAAAGGGAGTGAGGAACTGGGCAGAATGACCAGGGTAAGTCACAGAAGAGAAAAGAGACCCAGTATGGGTGATTCGTTCATCAAAAGATTGTGATTTTTTTTTTAGTTTTTTCTTTTTTTTTGTTTATTTATGAAAGAGAGAGAGAGAGAGAATAAGTTGGGGAGGGGAAGAAAAGGAAGCACAGAATCCGAGGCAGGCTCCAGGCTCCAAGCTGTCAGCACAGCTGACAAGCTGTGAACTCATGACCTGAGCCGAAGTCGGATGCTTAACCACCTGAGTCACCCAGGCACCCCAAAATATTTTGAATTCTGAGATGTAATTGAAACTGCCCCCAAGCAATCTTGAGGTGTGAGGATGAGGGTAAGCCCATTGCTCCCCTTGTTTGGAAAGCACAGTCTCTACAAAATATCAGACCATGCTTTAGAGGCGTTAAGTTCTATAAGTTTGACATAGTTCAATGTTTTTGTCTGAGAGCCTGCAGAGGAGAAGCTGAACCTGACAAAGGTAGGGTGAAGGCTCTGATCCGAGTCACATAATCATTTGAAAGGAACTGCTGTCCCCTAGTTTCCCCGTTAATGTAGCCTTGCAATCATCGGAGAACAGACTGAATGTGAAAAGTGGTTTAAAATACGGGTATTTTCGACTTCGGAGAAAAATTTATTTCAAAGAAGTTACAGTCATTTCACTTGAAAGAATATTCCTGCTTATGATTATTACTGAATTTTGTACATGTTATAAGGTGCTAGTTCTTATGTTTTACTTAATTTATTCAGGTTTAAGAAATGGCTGTGGCTGACTGAATACTGAGAAGTAGAAACTATACCATAAAATGAACTAGACTTTTTTTCTTCCCATTACATCCTATTTATTTCTTGGTTGCTTTCAGTCTGAAAGCTGATAATGGGGACTATTATTCTGGACTCTATTTTAAGATCAGCCTATAGTGCACTCGACTTGGAGTCTTACTGTTATTATTGTTCCTTGAATTTTATTCCAAATTATATTGTATGCATTCAGCAGAGAGGATATTAAAATTACACTCAGAGAAGAGCAGTCCAGCTTTAAATAAATAAATAATGGAATTCTACAAATTGATAAGAAAACTTGGTGAAATTAAATGTTGGGCAAAAACTCATAACGCTTCACAAACAGTAACAAAACTATCTTTCCAGCAAGTTCTTTACTTAAATTCAGCTATGAGTTTTCAGTGTTCGTTGCTACCTTTCATTGAATCAGCTTTACTGTATGTAAAGTCTGGAGATTTATTTGAACGTAAAGTTTTGCCTTTTTGATTTTAGTACTATTATGTGCGTGTGTGTGTGTGTGTGTGTATTTACAACATTGATGAACGAATGCTGTTTTCTCTCCACCCGACCCCTGACCCCCCGGCCAGAATACAGTTGCAGTTACTTGATAGTCAAAGTTAAAAATTTTTTAAATCGTCTGAAGGCTTTTCCAGTCTGTGTATGACTCTGATATATTTCTGTAGTTACAGGTAGGGACAGTTACATTGTAGAAAAGGCATAGATTTTTCCAGCCAGAAAATCAGTGTTCGAAGCCTCTTTGTTTCAGTCATAGTCTTCATGGGGCCCCTGAGTTGCTCAATCAATTAAGCATCTGACTTCAGCTCGGGTCATGATCTCACAGTTCATGGGTTCGAGCTCTGCATGGGGGTCTGTGCTGACAGCTCAGAGCCTGGAGCCTGCTTCAGATTCTTCCTCTCTCTCTGCCGCTCCCCTGCTCATGTTCTCTCTCTGTCTCTCAAAAATGAATAACAACGTTAAAAAATTTAAGAACAATCACAGTCTTAATGACCTCAGGCCAGGTTTTTAATATCACAAGAACTCAGTTTCCCTATCCATAAAGTGAGGGAATCCATATCTGCTTCCTGAGTCCTCTAATTGGTAGGCCTTGCTGTTTTGATAAGCAAAGTGTCTGTGTCCTTTGCTGCATGATTTGAGAGATCCAGTGATGATTGTCCCCTAAATATTTCTTCCATGGGTATTACTGGAGAATTTAAAAATTCCCTATCCTGTTTACATACGGGCTAATGAAGGTTTATTTAAAAACATAGATGTTTCTGAGCAGAGTCAAACTTTTTGAAGCCATTATTAGATCATCAAAGTTAAAGTGATTGAAATGTTTTTCTGGCCACTAAAACCCTGATATTGAAAGGGCTGTCTCCGGACTAGCAGGTATGAGATCACGAAGGAGCTTGTTAGACATGTGGAACCATAGGCTGCAACCCAGTCTTACTGAATGACAGTATGCATTTTAATAAGATACTAGTGAGTCCTGGGCACATTACAGGTTGAGGAGCACTGGGGCGCCCGGGTGGCCCAGTCGGTTAAGAGTCTGACTCTTGATTTCAACTCAGGTCATGATCTCACAGAGCTGGGACTGAGCTCCGCGTCGGGCTCTGCACTGGACATGGAGCCGGCTTGGGATTCTCTCTCTCTCTCTGCCCCTCCCCAATGTGTGCATTCATTCTGTCTCTTTCTCTTTCTCTCTCTCTCTTGCTCAAAAAATAAAAAACATGTTTAGAAGCACTTATCTTTATGACTCCTCCAGAAATGGGATAACTTTTAGCTTGGGGAAGTGGCTTTAGTCTGGGCAGGAGAGGAAAAGATGATCATCGTAGAGGACCTTGTACATCAGATGACAGCAGGAAGACAAAGACACCAAGGAGACAAGAGAGAAAGAAGGTTCCAGAGGAGAAATGCAACTTATTTCACAAGCCCTAAAAAGATGTATCTTTCATGACAAGAACAACTGGTAATCAGAAAAAATAAACAAACAGAGCAATAGAGAGCTTAATGCTATACACACTATTTTTCATTTTTATTTTAATCTTTATCAATTCCAAAGAAAAACTGCTTCTAGGCTAATGAAACTTCTTAGGGGCTTTGATACCATAAGCAAATTTACATGTTGGTTCACATTCATCCTACAAAACATAAAATGCCTGATCATTTCTAGAACAAAATAAGTCTATAGTAATATAGATATAATCTATGATCTATCTATAAATCTAAAATATGTTTAATAACCTTATTCCTAGGGGCTCCTGGGTGGCTCAGTCGGTTAAGCATCTGACTTCGGCTCAGGTCATGATCTCATGGTTTGTGGGTTCATGTCAGCTCTGTGCTGACAGCTCGGAGCCTGGAGCCTGCTTCGAATTCTGTGTCTTTCTCTCTCTGCCCCTCCCCTGCTCGCACTCTGTCTCTCTCTCTCAAAAATAAATAAACATTTAAAAAAGTTTTTTAAAGCCTTGTTCTTCAAAACTGGCTTTGAGTCCTATTTGTCCAAAGGTACTTGATTTCATCCAGTCAATAACACATAGGTCTTTTCAGAAGTCAAAGTATTTTTGAAGTTTTAATAATCATTCTGCAAATTGTAAAACAGGACCATTTCTTTTCTTTTCTGCATTTTCGCCCACAGTGTCAATAAATTCACTGGATGAGAACCAGTTAAAAATAGTCAAATTTTAGAAGTGACCCTTGTGAAGTCTACTTGAAGAAACCCCAAGAAGCCCTTGCTCCAATACTGTTTTCTCAGTGATTTACATCATGGCATCATCCCCACTGTCTCTAAAGAAGGTATATCATTCACCTTCACTATTGGAAAATGGGTAGATTAAAAGTCAGTCTGTGAATGGAGCACCTGGGTGACTCAGTCTGTTAAGCGTCTGACTCTGGCTCAGGTCATGATCTCACGGTTCACGAGTTTGAGCCCTACATCAGGTTCTGTGTTGACAGCTCAGAGCCTGCCTGGAGCCTGCTTCAGATTCTGTGTCCCCCCTCTCTCACTGCCCCTCCCCCGTTCATGTTTTGTCTGTCTGTCTGTCTCTCTCTCTCTCAAGAATAAATAAACATTAAAACAATTTTTTTCAAAAAAGTCAGCCTGTCAAGTAAGCCTGAGTGAATGACAAAAAAAAAAAGTATAGATTTTCCATTCAGAAAAATAGTGTATATTGAAGCCATAAGAGTTCATATACCTGTATATCTAATGTCTATAGCTAAATTTATATTTATGGAAAGCATAGATTGCCGATGGATACTTCAAGAACTTTTGGAGTTCAGAGGGCCATGTCCTGATAGCAGTACATTCACAGGCAATTTTACTCTTTGTAGAATAGTGACATTTGTTCCATTTTCTCGGCAACTATGTCTTGTACCACCGACTCTGCCCAAAGAACTAACCTGAGGAGTACGGTGAATATAAAGGATCTAGGAAAAAGCCTTAATGTGACTATGGTCTAGTAAGGGAGACAAGACATTCTAAAAATTTTTTTTTTAATGTTTTATTTATTTTTAGGAGAGAGAGAGAGACAGCGTGAGCAGGGGAGGGTCAGAGAGAGAGGGAGTCACAGGCTGAAACAGGCTCCAGGCTCTGAGCTGTCAGTCAAGCACAGAGCCCGACGCGGGGCTTGAACCCACGAACCGCGAGATCATGACCCAAGCGAAAGTCGGACGCTTAACCGACTAAGCCACCCAGGCGCCCGGGAGACAAGACATTCTAATAGAACACATAAGTGACACAAACAAAATGTTCCCAGAGTTCTCAAGAGAGTGAGAAACCAATTCCAGTTTGGGAGACATCCCAAAGCACAATGGAAGGAAGTGGCTCTGAAATGAATCCTTCACAAATGAAGATTGTAACTGGCAGACAAATGAGGGGAAGGCATTCTAAGCAGAGAGAACAGTACAGCCTACATACAGAGGAACAGAAAAGGCGGAGGGTTTTTAAGAACCTGCTGCAGTGCTCTTGATGTGTGGGGAAGCAGAGGGAAATAGGGATGGAAAGGTGAGTTGGGACAGTGGTTTTGAACCACGCCAACATCATCCAAATCACCGCTTTAGGGATAGATTGCTAAGGGAGACACCGAGGCGAGTTAGGAAAGATTACTCTGGCCTCAGGGATTAAGACTGGAGAGTGGAAAAGGTCTAAGCAGGCCCACTAAAACTGAACACTGTGCCAACAGTCCGAAAAGGAGGCAGTGGCCAATAATTGTCAGTAACAACAGTGGAGATGTAAAGAAAGGCTCAGATGTGTGAGATATAGGAGGATCGGTTATAGGGATGGAATGGAGCCGAAGTCTAGAAAAAAGGCTAGCTCAATGATGATTGTGAAATTCAGGTTTAGGTGACTGAATGAACAGGGGTACCATTATCCAACTTGGGGTATAAAAATTAAGACACGGCTTCTGTGTGTCATTATGAAAAGATAACCTAATCTAACCCTTTCCCAAAACCCATGGCTTTAGGTTAATCTCCATATTATATAGCTTCATAGCACCATGGACCTTTACTTGTGGTGTCTCTTAGAGCGTAATTTTACATTAATTTGTGTGACACTTTCATATCTATGTGCCCTGTTAGACTACAAAGTCCACGAGGGCAGAGAAACACAATGCCTGTCAAATCACAAGCACTCAATACATATTTTTTTGTTGGGTCAGTTTTTCCATATGAGTGCTTGAGTAGACAAAGGAATGAATTTTTTTAAAAAAATTTTTAACGTTTATTTAAATTTGAGAGACAGAGGGGCGCCTGGGTGGCTTAGTCGGTTAAGCGTCCGACTTTCGCTTGGGTCATGATCTCGGTTCGTGGGTTCGAGCCCGCGTCGAGCTCTGTGCTGACTGACAGCTCAGAGCCTGGAGCCTGTTTCAGCCTGTGACTCCCTCTCTCTCCTGACCCTCCCCCTCTCCGCTGTCTCTCTCTCTCCTAAAAATAAATAAAACATTAAAAAAAAAATTTAAATTTGAGAGACAGAGAGAGACAGTGTGAGCGGGGGAGGGGCAGAGAGAGAGGGAGACACAGAACCTTAAGCAGGCTCCAGGCTCTGAGATGTCAGCACAGAGCCCGACAAAGGGCTTGAACCCACAAACCATGAGATCATGACCTGAGCTGAAATCTGATGCTTAACCAACTGAGCCACCCGGGCACCCCAAGAATGAATTTTTAAGTAACTCATTGGGAGCAACCGGTACACATTACTGGCACAAAAATGTTTACACGAGAGACATTCAATGGCAACTGCATATATTTTTATTTCAAGTACTTCAAAATATGTGATGGTGGAATTATGCATTTTCTGTCAACCTAGGGGGACAAAAAAGTTGAGTAACCTAGTTTGATGACAGACTCTCTGGATGAGGCTATGTAGGCTTCCTTGAACAAGAAAAATCAGAACATTTTAGAAGTCCCATCTCCATGAGCATTTGCTCATTGCAAGACAAACATGTGCTCCATAGATTTGCTTTTAGAATTCAAGATCATAGCCTATGATCTTGGGTGAGTTTGGGGAATTGCCAGTTGCATTTCTATAAAAGAGAACTGAGTTACATAAAGAGCCGGCTCTTCGTGAAATGCTGAGGATATAGGTCCGCACACTACTGTGTCCCGCGTGAACTAAAATGAAAATAACGCAGAGGAATTTTACAGGGATGAAGCTTTTTGTTGTCATTCAGGATCTACTCATCGTCTGTCTTCCTGTTAAACCACCGTTCTTCTCCTCGGTTTCCCAGAGGAAAAGGAAGCAAAAAAGGTTAAAGAACTCGGGGACACTTCTACATTTAATTAGTGACAGAGCTACACAATATAGGAGGTGGAGCTAATATTTATAGAACGTGTCTTGTATGTAACTCCATTTTAAACATATCCATACTTAAAAGTCACAACTCCCCCTCTGCCGTAGGTGTTATCTCGTTTTCATAGATAAAAGATTGAGGCTCATGGTGATTTCCTATATCATATACTAAGTCGTAAGGTTGATTTATTTGATCCCAAACCCCGTGCTTCTTTAATGACAGCGAGCTATACCATAAGCCTCCTGGTTTCCACTACTGTGTTCCATGCTGATAGCTTTCCGGGAAAGACAGAGCAATTTCAGTGGAAGCGTTTTCATCCAAAAGAGGGGTATGGGTCTACACTGTAAGCCGAATGAGAATGTATGTGATTACCGGCAAGGTTGAGGAGACAGTGCAGATCTGCTTTGAGCAACATGCAGCCCTGACTCAGACAGGCAGACCTAAAAGAAGCAAAAAAAGGGCAGCTCGGGATGGACAGCGTATAGCAAGGGTTATCGCACACTTAGGGAAAGGACGGCTGGAGGTTGGCAGACAGTAGAAAAACGGCAATTGGGAGTGTCTAAGGAGGACTCGGTCTCCTTTGTAACTTTTGTCCTCTCCTTTTTCTCCAGATCCCTTTCTCTTTTACTGTTGCAAAATATGTGTAACGTGAAATTGACCATTTCAAAGTACACAGTTCAATGGTACTTAGTACATTCGCGATGTACGAGCATCACTACTGTCTAGTTCTAGAACCTCAGCATCTAAAAAGGAAAAGTTATCCCCGTGAAGCACAGGTTCCTTTTTTTTTTAAAGTCAGGTGAGAGGGCAGCAATTCTGGCTGGGATAAAAACATTTAGCTGTACAATGGAAAGCTTCTTGCTGGAAGAGAAAATCAAGACTACCTCCAAGCTTCGCAGTCATTCAGATGCTCCCTTCTGCTGAAATGTTCAGGGCGGAACTATCTCTTTAAATCCAGCCCCTAATCAAAGTCCGTAGACAGAGAGCTTGAATTTCATAAACCGACTTGGTTAACCACCCATTCTTGTCATGAACAAAGAACGCCATTGAAAATGTGATATAAGACTCCGTTGGGATAATGTACGTTGGTCATTAAGACTTCACTACCCACGCACAGAAAAACCAACAAAACTTGGTGTGTGTGAGTGGATGGGGAAGGATGTTTTGTAGTCATTACTTGAAAGGGGGAACAAAGAAGTTTGCGATACAATGCTCCCACGTGGTTTAGTGTTTCTAGACAAAAAGAAATAGAGACAGTTCCTAAGATATTGAAGAAATATTGTCCAGGAGTATACAAGGGGGACCAAAAAAAAAAAAAAAAAAGAGCAATGGGAACGAGGAGAGATTGGAATGAGCAGAGCAGAGGCATTATAGGTTACGTCTTCTAAAAGGCTTAACGCAACGAAAGCTACAACGGAATCTACTGGAGGGTTTCTTTAAGGGAGCAGAGCAAGCCTGTGTCCAATCGAAAGAGAAAAAGAAGCTGATAATTGATTTTCTTCCCCAATAGGCCAGGCCCCATTCACAGTAACCAAGCAGGGTATTTATTGTCTGCGCGAACCCACCAGATGGTCCGAGTGGAGAGGGAGAAGACGCCAAGATGATCCAAGGGAATACAAATCAGCCACTTTTATTGCACGGTTGCTCGGGGTTTGATGGGAAAGGCAGACGGCAAGAGGTTTTTAGTATGCGCTTGATATCTTTCTTTTGGGAACCAATTTATTCTGATATTTTACCTCACGCATCAAAATGATATACAGTACCGAAGGCTCTCAGCAGGCTGCCTTAGCCTGTGCCCAGAATGGAAACAGAGTCAATCTCTCAGCCTCTCAGGTCACACAGTTCATTAGAAGGGGAAACGAGGCCACTAACGATGTGAGGCAAGTGGACAAAACATTTGAAAGGAATGATTCAACCACTCTGCATACACTTCTTGGAATATTTCAGGAGGGAGAATGGGGAGCAATTTTGACTTTGATGGCTTCAATACAGTTTTTTTTTAATGGGGAAATAATCTTCAGTATTCGCCTTCAGAATACCAGCAGGGAGTATATTTATATCTTCCCGGAAAGGATCACAATGCAGGAATTGGGGGGGTGGGGGTCCTCAGCATAAGAAAATGTATGCTGGTTGCTTAGCATCTGTCATATGTTTTCCTTTAAAGACAATTTACAGAATGAGTGGACAGGTCACCCCCGGAGCTCAGAATGTAATGTTAAATTCAGTCTTATGTCCTGGTTTGGGGTCATGAAATAAAGGGTCATGAATATCTTATGTTTCACCCTTTTTCCCGGGTGAATTGAATGGTCGCTTCAAGCAAGGTGAAATTTAAAGACAAGCAAGGTTGGTCTTTGATTGGGGACACACAACCAGCATGCCCCCGGGGCCACATAAAACTCAATGCCCTCAGGCTGCCCTAAATGCACCCCTGCCCACTACTGTGGGATTCCCAGCAGACCTGCTTCTTAAAGTGCGACAGAATCCCAAATTATCTATTTCATTTGCCTGTAATAACACTGTCATGCTTTTCGTTCAGATAATTCATCTCATACCCCAATGTCAAGGAGGAAACAATGTGCTTTAAATCCCTCTTGAGGCATGGTTGACTCATAATCCCTCTTTGTTGGCATTGAAGTTTGAATTACTTAAAGAGAATTCTTGCTAATCCAAAGATCTTGCTAATCAGCCAACTTCGTTTGTGTTAATAACATGAGGTAAGAGTATTCAACCAGTGTAGGCAAATTTTTTCCTGAGCTAGAGGCCACCCAACGGGTTAGCTATTCCTGAATGGTTACTTATCTCAAGAGATATTTTTCCTAAAATGTTTCTGATCCTTTCTTTCTTTTTTCTTACTTCTGTATGAAAACCCCCACAAGTTTGACAGTGACATAGTGATATCTGAGGCAGCATTGGTGATAAGCAACAGCATCTGTGCTGGTGAGGAAGGGACAGAGATAACAATCTTGAATTATAAGATCGGTGTTTTAAAATTTTTCTTTATATGTAATGTTTTTATTTATTTTGAGAGAGAGAAGAGAGAGAGCACGCACATGAGAGCAGGGGACAGCAGAGAGAGAATCCCAGGCAGGTGCCATGCCTCAGCGCAGAGCCCAATGAGGGGCTTGAACTCACAAACCGTGAGTTCATGGCCTGAGCTGAAATCAAGAGTTGGATGCCTAACTGAGTGAGCCACCCAGGTTCCCCGAAAGGTAGGTGTTTTAGAGTGGAGAAACTAAGGGCACCTGGGTGGCTCAGTCATTTAAGCTTCTGACTCTTGGTTTTGGCTCAGGTCATGATCTCATGGTTTTGTGAATTCTAGGCCAGCATCAGGCTCTGTGCTGATGGTGAGGTGCCTGCTTGGGATTCTCTCTCTCCCTCTCTCTCTGCCCCTCCCCCACGCACACTCTCTCTGTCTCTTTCAAAAATAAAATAAACTTAAAAAAAAATAAGGTGGAGAAATGAACTGTATACCCTCTCATGATCAAATTCCCTAGTTTTCAAACTGAATTTAACAATTTATCAGAGTGAGATATTCACTCTTTTGTCTGAGTAAATCCCAACGAATCATCAGCAGTACAAAAACAGTATACACAGCGTTTGACAACAATAAACTGCAGGATGGAAGAATAATTTAGCATACATCCTGTGTAAAACAGAGTTGTGTTTTCTCTATTGGGGTTATTTTTGCGAAATGCACTGGGGAAAGTCATAAATCGGCAACAGGAATATGAGCACTGTAAAAATTAAATTGCAAGAGCAGCACAAATTTCATTGGTGTTATGTGATATTGAGCTCCACAGCTCGAAAGTTGATCGAGAAAAAAATGTCTAATCAGCTATAACTGATATGTAGAAAAAAACGATTGACATTCATATACTTAGTGTCATAACCCTTGCCAAACCTCGAAAACACTGGTTTCAAATAGAAAGCCTAGATGAAGAATAAGATTAAGCAATTAAGTGTAAATTTGCCTCTCTGGGAAGTACCAACGAGACAATGAACAGGTTGGAGAAGTGGAGGGATGTCCCAGAAAGTACACAGTAATGAAAACTTTGTCTCCAAGAACCAATGGATTTCTTCACTGTAAGCATCGCCAATTTTGGAGAGTCTCATCACAAATGGCTGTCCTCTGAGAAAATCCTATCAACTACTAGGCATTTCACTTCTCTTCTCAATGATGCATTTCTGGGACTTCGGAGCCTAGAAACGTAATCCTGCTAACAATGGACAAAATATACTGTGCATTAATTATATGCTGAGTTTGACTGCGATCGTCTTATACACATTATCGCATTTAATTCCTGCACCCCTGTGAAATACATCTTCATTTTATAGATGACAAAAATGAGACTTAGTGAAGCTGTATCTGCTAGAGGTCACGTAGCAGGTAAGTGGTGGACCAGAGATCGAAACCCAGATCTGCCAGAGTAAATCCATGCTTCAAAGTCATGATCTTAAGGGTGGATACATGCATGGGGCACCTAGCTGACTCAGTTGGAGAGGAACACAACTTTTTTTTTTTAATGTTTTTTTTTTTTTTTTAAACTTATTTCTAGGCGAGAGAGACAGCGTGAGCAGGGAAGGGTCAGAGAGAGACGGAGACACAGACCCTGAAACAAGCTTCGGGCCCTGAGCTGGCAGTCAGCACAGAGCCCGACGCGGGGCTCGAACCCACGAACCGCGAGATCATGACCTAAGCGAAAGTCGGACGCTTAACCGACTAAGCCGCCCAGGCGTCCCCACAACTCTTGATCTCAGGGTCATGACTTTGAGCTCCATGTTGGGTGTGGAGAGTCCTAAAAAATTAACTAATTTTTTAAAAAGTGGATACATGCATTCTACAAGTGTGCAAGAAGATTCACTTGAGTTCTGGAAGTTAATAAATTATATATTAGGGACGCCTGGGTGGCTCAGTAGGTTGAGCATCTGACTTCGGCTCAGCTCATGATCTCAGGGTTTGTGAGCTCGAGCCCCGCATCAGGCTCTGTGCTGACAGCTCAGAGCCCGGACCCTGCTTCAGATTCTGTGTCTCCCTCTCTCTCTGCCCCTCTGCTACTTGCGCTCTTTCTCTTTGGCTCTCAAAGCTAAATACGCATTACAATTTTTAAAATTATTAATTTAAGGAAAAGCTACAGTGTACCAAGATTTACGGTATTCTACACTTGATCTTAGCCAAAAGGCCGAGAAGCAATGAGATTTATGGTATTCTAGATTGACACAGGCACCCTCGCTAGATCTACACGTGCAACGATCAGATACTACACTGAGTGCATGACCTGTGTCAGGGATGCATGGGCATCACACCAGTTGGGGGAGAAGGTGGTAGTGCCCTGCCGCTTTTGCCATGTTACATGTTACAATTTCTGTGTGCTTGTTTTAGTGGATTTGTGGATTACGGTATGCTGTTGTCAGTGGGCACATTGTCTATTTATCTAAGAAAACTTTGGTTATAGGTGATACTAAAATGTGAGCAGAAGCCGGCAAGAAAAGAGGAGGCTGACAGTTCTAGTACCAGTTCGTTGTTCTTTGTAACCAAAACCAGATTAAAAATGATGGTACAAACAGATCTGATGGGAAGGTGACCAAGATATACTTTTAAAGTTTTCTGGAAACAATATGAAATGCAGATGTACATCCACGATCATTAACAATGAATGGATCCCACTCTAAATGCATATTGTGTCTTGAGCTATTAGCTATTGATAGTATGAAGCTATATTGATTAGCAAAACATTAAAAAGTAACCATTCTGGACATTAACATAAATCCCTACAAATACTTGGGCAATGTTTAAAAATCATTAGGTCTCTATGTAATATTTGATAACATTTCTCTAAACTTAATTGTAACTATTTAGAAGCCTCCTTTGAAGTTTCTTAACATCCTTGCTAATGATACCTGCAACTTATAAATATGAATACATACATCAAGTGCACTGCTTAACCGCTGATGTAGGAGTGTAGGGGCACCTGGCCGGCTCAGTGGGTGGAGCATGTGACTCTTGATCTCAGGGTCAGGAGTTCCAGACCCACATTGCCCACCGGCACTTAAGAAAAAAGGTCATAAGCTGATTTAGGAGTGTAGTCAAAATGTTTAGAGATCAGTCATCTAAATCACTAGTACTGTGTTGTTTCTCGATGAAAGATGAGGCTTAAAGTTGTTCTGTGAGACCACATTTAAATATTAAGAGAATAAACAATGTGGTTGCCGGAATGTGAATTCTCAATGGCCCACTTAAAACTTTTCAACTTTTATCGCCTCCTTCAGTCTCCTTCATTTTCCTTATTCTGCATAATATTCAGTGGTTTCAACACAGCCTTATGGGTCAGAATTACTCAAAACAATACTGGGTCTGTACTTTCCTTTTCCTATTTCCTTGACGCGGTGCCTCCTGGTGCATGATTAAACATACAGGCAGGGGAGCCTGGGTGGCTCAGTAGGTTAAGCCTCCGACTTCGGCTCAGGTGATGATCTCATGGTTCGTGGGTTCGAGCCCCGTGTGGGGTTCTGTGCTGACAGCCAGCTCAGAGCCTGGAGTGTGTTTTGGATTCTGTGTCTCCCTCTCTCTCTGACCCTCCCCTGCTCATGCTGTCTCTCTCTCTCAGAAATAAATAAAACATTAAAAATATATTTAAAAAAATAAATAAACATACAGGCAAACTTGTTGACTCCAGCATGTTTGTAAAATCAGGTATTTTACCCTATTGTCTTCGCTCGTTTAGTTTTGGGAAGTCAGTTTCCTGGGATTCCAACTTGATGAAGCGCTTCTCTTCAGCTAATTTTCTCCAGTGACTGTGACATAATTCGATGCAATTTGTACATGAACACTTTTGTGTTAATGTATAAAATATACAGGGAACCTGTTTCCAAATTGAATTGCAATTGGCTACGTCCAGGGTGAGAGATTATTGTAACTGCATTTTTAAAACATCAGTCTATATGATGAAATATTGTTAGATCTGTCACTGAAATTGTACGCCCTGATGCACGGGCATAGTAGTTAGGTTTTTCCAGAGAAATAGAACAAGTGGCAGATTATATATATATAAATATATGCTATATCATATATCACATAAATATATATGATATATATCATATTATCACATAAATATATATCATATATCATATAAAATATTGGTACATATTATTTTATATGTATTTTAAATATGATAATACATAATAATATATTACATATAACACACATTGGACATACAATGTATATATTATATGTTATATATCATATATATGTTATGTATAATGGCTTCATACAACTGTGGAGGTTGGCAAGTCCGAACCTGCAGGGTAGGTTGGCAAGCTACAGACTCAAGAAAGAGTTGCTGGTACAGCTCAGGTCCAAAGGCAGAATTCTCTCTCTCGGAGGATGGCAGTCTTTTTGCTGTTGAGGCCTTCCACTGACTGACTGGATGAGGCTCACTCACCCACTCACATTATGGAAGATAATCTATTTTACCAAAAGTCCGCTTATTTGCATAGTAATCTTCTCTAAAAAGTACCCCCCACAGCAATGTCTAGGCTAGGCTTTGACCAAGTATCTGGGTACCATGGCCTACCCAAGTCGACATATATAATTAATCATCATCCAGGAATTCATATACTAATTTACTTCAACAAAATTCATTCCTTGCTCTTTCTTAGGCACTGTCCTGGGCTCTCTGAATCAACTGGGAATGCTAGAGACTGGTGGAAGCAATAGAAGTTATGGAAATATTGCAATATTCCAGGTGACAGTCCAAGGCTTGAAATAAGGCAGCAAGGGAATGAGTGTGGAGAGAAATGGACAGATAGGAGATATTCTATCTTCTCAGTAAGACTTGGGGGGAAATTAGATTTGGGAGAGGGTGAGGAAGAAAGTTTATGAACATTTGGGTGGATGGAAATACAATTTATTAGAAGGAGGAGTAAGTTATGGGAAGATGAGTTTACTTTTGAATCTGAGATGTCCTGGCGCAACTAGTTGAAGTTATTCAATTGGTGGTAGATATATGTTTATGTGAATCTAGAGATCTGGATACAGATATAGACTTAACTAGTTGGCCAGGTCAAAAAATAAAGAATCATCTTTGACTACCTTCCCTCATCCAAACAAACAAATGAACAAACAAACAAAAATCCTGCCGCCTCCTGGGCACCTGAGTGGCTTAGTCGGTTAAGCCTCCAGCTTCTGACTTCAGCTCCGGTCCTGATCTCACAGTTCGTGAGACTGGGCCCCATGTCGGGCTCTGCGCTGATAGTGTGGAGCCTGCTTGGGATTCTCTCTCCCTGTCTCTCTCTGCCTCTCCCCTGCGCACATGTGCACGCGCTCTCTCTCTCTCCTCTCTCTCTCCCCAAAATAACTAAATAAACATTAAAAAAAAATCGTTTAAAAAGTCTTGTCAGCTCAATGTTTGAAATCTATTCTGAATCTCATAATTTTTCCCTACTTCACTGCTGCCAGCCTAGTGCAAATCATCACCGTTTCTTGCCTGGATTGTAGCCAAAGCTTCCTGACTGGCCTTTCTGCTTCTACCCTTGAATCTCCACGATGGTCTATTATGCCTTAGTCACTATGACTCTGAAAACATAAGCCAGATTGATGAAACTGGAGGACATTATACATTAAGAAATAAGCCGGTACAGAAAGAAAGAAACAAAACTGCATGATCTCACATGTGAAATCTTAAAAAGTTGAATACATACGAGCAGAGAGTGGAATGGTTTGCCAAGGATGGGGAGGTGACGGATATGAGGAGGTGATGGATATGGGGAGGTGACAGATATGGGGAGATGTTGGCCAAAGAATACAATGTTGTAGTTACGTAAAATGAGTAAGCCTACAGACCTGGTGTGGGGCATGCTAACCATAGCTAGTGACACTGTGTTGAATACTAGAAATTTGCCGAAAGAGTAGATTTCTGGCACTCTCGCCAACACACACACACAAATGGTAACTATGTGAGGAGATGATATGTTTATTAGCTTAATTGTGGTGATCATTTCATTCTGTATATGTATACCGAATCATGTTTTATACTTAAATACAGTAAAACCTTGCATTGCAGGTAACTTGCTCTGGGAGTGGTCCAGAAGACGAGCAGACATCTCTAATAAATTTTAACTTGATAAACAATCGCTGTTTCACAATATGAGTAAGTACATGATGCCGAACCTCACATGATCACAACTGAGCGAAAGGTTCTTGAAATTCGCTTTGATATACAAGTGCTGTGGATTCCAGAAGGAATTATGCTCGCAAACCAAGGTTTTACCGTACATACAATTTACAGTTAAAAAGTGGAAAAAAAATCGTAAGTGATATCATGCCACGCCCGTGATGAAAATTATAAAATGGCGTCCCCATTTCACTCAGAGCAAAAGGGCGTGTCCTAATGATGGCTTACAAGGTTCTCAATAAACGCCCACTTTACTGCCTTATTTGACACTCTTCTCTCACTCACTCTTCTCCCACCATCCTGGTCTTGATGTTCTTCAAGTCTGCCAGGCATGTGCCTGCCTCAGGGCCTTTGCACTATCTGTTCTCTCTGCCAGGAATATATATCCTCCAGATATCTACATGACTCACTTTGTCATTTCATTCAAGTCCCAGCTCAATGTTATGATCCTGCTGATGCCTCCAGTGACACCCCTATGTAAAATAGCACCTTGATCCCTTACCTTACTTTATTTTTATAGCACTTATTACTGATCAATATATTTATTCGTACCTTCACTAACTAGAATTCAAACTAAATGAATGAAAGGCTTGATTTTATTTACATATCTATCTCCAGCATCAGATTCATTATACACAGATACAAAATTTAGTCACAAGAATGGATGGATCGCCAATGGCATCTTATAGTGTGCAAAGAGATCCCAATCTGGAGCACTGAAAGAAGTCTACATTTAAGAGACGAAGAGAGAAGGAGCACCTGGGTGGCACAGTCGGTTAAGCATCTGCCTCTTGATTTCAGCTCAGGTCACAATCTCAGGGTTGTAGGAGGGAGCCTGTCACTGGGCTCTGTGCTGACAGTGCAGCATCTGCTTGGGATTATCTGTCTCCCTCTCTCTCTCTCTGCCCCTCCCCTGCTCACACTCGCTCTCTGACTCTCAGAGAGAGAAAGAGAGAGAGAGAGAAAACCACAGTTAGAAAAGGGCAGAGAGAGAGAGGGAGACACAGAATCCAAAGCAGCCTTCAGTCTCTGAGCTGTCAGCACAGAGCCCCATGCAGGGCTCGAACCCGTGAACCATGAGATGATGACCAGGGCCAAAACCAAAAGTTGGATACTCAATGACTGAGCCACCCAGGCACCCCTAGGTAACCACTATCTTAAAACTATCTTGACCAGATGCCAATATCTTGGCCACTCATTACTTTTAGTTATTAAAAAAAAAAAGTCTTATTCATTCATTCAGATATAAGTGTTTTTACTTTTCTAAGTTTTTATTTAGTTTTCAGTTAACATACAGTGTAATATTAGCTTCAGGTGTATAATATAGTGATTCAACAACACTTACATACATCATCTGGTGCTCATCACAACAAGTGCCCTGCTTAATCCCCATTACCTATTCCACCCATACCCCCCACCCCGCCTCTGGTGATCATCAGTTTATTCTCTATAGTTAAGAGTCTGTTTCAGGAAGCCTGGGTGGCTCAGTTGGTTAAATGATCCACTCTTTATCTTGGCTCAAGTCATGATCTCACAGTTGGTGAGTTCGGGCCCTGCACTGAGTTCTGCCCTGATGCCGTGGAGCCTGCTTGGGATTCTGTCTCCTTCTCCCTGCCCCTCACCTGCTTGTTCTCTCTCTCTCTCTCTCTCTCTCTCTCTCTCTCTCAAAATAAATAAACTTAAAAGAAAGAGTCTGTTTCTTGGTCTGCTTTTTTTTTTTTCCAAAAGAAAAAAATGATTGGTTGGTATTTGTCTTTCTCTGACTGACTTATTTTGCTTGGAGCATCATACTCTAACTCTCTCCCATCTTTGCAAATGGCAAGATTGCATTATTTTTTTTTTTATGTTTTATTTATTTCTAGGAGAGAGAGAGAGAAAGACAGTATGAGCAGGGGAGGGTCAGAGAGAGGGAGTCACAGACTGAAACAGGCTCCAGGCTCTGAGCTGGCAGTCAGCACAGAGCCCGACGCAGGGCTCGAACCCACGAACCGTGAGATCATGACCTAAGCGAAAGTCGGACGCTCAACCAACTAAGCCACCCAGGCGCACCGGCAAGATTGCATTCTTAAAAAAAATCATATAATTTAAAACCTTCAGTATTCAATTTCATTTTGGATTCAAAGCTTTCCTCAGAGTGATATCAGGAGACACCTCCCCACCACTGACAGAAAACCTGACCTTTCTGCCTATGTTTTCAAAGCAAAACTCCTAGAGGATTGGGAGATAGAAGGGAGAAAGAGAGAGGAAGTAGGGATCATCTTACATGACTCGTCTTCAGTCCATTGCTGGTGAATTTTGGCTAATGTACCCTCATTGACAGCGTAACAGTCGGGATTCGCTAGGCTCTGTTACAGTCATAACTCCAAAATCTCAGTGGCTTACAAAAAAGAACTTTTAAAACTTAACTTTACAATGTCCTCTGGGATCTAGGCAACTCTTTGATTCATATTTTTCCACATATTGGCTCAGCATTTCAGGATGTTGCCATCAACATGGCATCTCTGTGAAGAAGTACTTCTACAATCACCACAGTGGGGAAAAAGTAGGCAGGAGCACCAAGCATTGGTGATTAAATACTTCCGCGTAGAAGTAATACAGGCTACCTCTGCTGCATTTAATTGGTCAGATCACACCACATGGCCACATCACATAGCTTCAGTGGGAAACTATTGAGGTGGAAGGGTCGAAGAATAATGGTAGTACCTACCAGGGATGTCTTGTTTGTTTGGGGGAGGGGACTGTATAGTCCAATCTTCAGTGAGCCTCCTGATATTGACTGATGATATGATAGCATCACCCCCCACCCCCAGGTAAAATGCTTCCTCAATATTTGTCTGCCTCATATGACCCTACCTCATCTATACTGCATACACTTTCACATGGATTGAAGGGAATGGTTGAGGTTCTTTTCTGCACACTCCTGTGGAATCTGTGGAATCCGGGGGACTGTTTTGTGTGAGGACCCGCGCCATCGTACTGAGAATACCACACTACATTCCTTCCTTGCCCTGACTCTACTGGCTGTACCAGCAAACTCCTCTGCCTTCAGACACTTCTAGCAGAGAAGCAGGCAACAGTAGCTCTGTCTGCGTTTACTACACAGGCTCTGTGAGGTACATGTCAAGCTCTCCCCAAAGCTCTCTCACTACTCACTACTACACTCCTCTGAGTGCCACACGCAGGTCTTAACAAGCATCACGTCAACAGTGAGATGCTTATCTCCTAATCCTGCAGAGGAAGGAGGGAGAAGAGCCAGCTGGAACTTGCCATTAGGGTGTTTACTAAATGCTGGCTTGCCTGCCCTCACCTTAGCCTTCTGCTTCGGTAGACTTTGGGAGTGGCCTGCAGGGATACTTGAGGCTAATCAAGTCAGTTCAGCAGTTTCTTTACAGTAACCGGGGGAGGGAGGTCTGGCCCCAATTATGGATTGAGCCTTGGAGGCCCCTTCGAAATGTGAAGAGTTTAACCGTTCCTTGTTCTCAACTTTGGGCTGCAGATACTTATTCAAAGGCAATAGTAGAAAGTCATCTTTAACCTCTGGTGTCCGTGGTCCTTGTTTATGTGTTTTTTGCTTGCATAACTAAAAAGACATTTGAGAAAAAGAAGGCATTCCTTCGGGCATTTTCAGGTTGACATCTAAAACGTCCCCAAGTTCAAAATGTTGCAAAGGGTCCCATGTCTTGTGCGTTGTAAATGTTGGTCTTAAAATTTTATAGGAACTATTTCAGGCCTGCATGAATAAGATAATATACCCCCTAATGCCTGTAACCCATATTCAACAATTTTTTGGAAATTATTAATTTTTATTTTAGAGAGTGCGCGTGTGCGTGCAAGCACGTGTGAGTGGGAGAGGAGCAGAGATGGGGGACAGAGGATCCTAAGCTGGTTCCCCACTGAAGGCAGAGACCTTGGTTTGGGGCTGGAACCCACCAACCGTGAGATCTTGACCTGAGGTGAAGTCGGGCGCTTAACTGACTGAGCCACCTAGGCGCCCCCCCCTCCCAAATTTTGAAGACATTGCTTTATCGATTCCTTTTGTTATTACTGTTTTTTGCTCAAGTATTTTAAATAAATCTTATGACCCATATCACTACATACCTTGTCTTCACTATGCATTTCTAAAAGTATGAACTTTTTATAAGAAAAACACAATGTGGGGCTCGTGGGTGGCCCTGATGGTTAAGTATCTGACTCTTGATCTCAGGTCAGGTCATGATTTCACTATTCGTGAGATCAAGTCTCGAGTCAGACTCTGCACAGACAGCCCAGAACCTGCCTGGAATTCTCTGTCTCCCTCTCTCTCTCTGCCCCTACCCCTGCTCATGTGTGCACTCTCTCTCGCTCTTTCTCTTTAAAAATAAATAAGATGAAAAAAAAATTTTAAAGACAATCACAGTGTAATTCTCATAGCTAACAAAACAAAGAATAATTCTGTGAAATCTATTCCAGCTTCCTATTGCTGTGTGTGGTAGCTGGCCTCCAAGATGTCCCCAAATGATCGCCACCTTCAGGAATTCAAACTCTTGTATAATATCCTCCCATGTTGCCCCAAATCAGTCTGTGCGACCAATAGCATACAGCAGAACTGACAATATGTCACTTCCAAGATCATGTTAAAAAGACTGTGGCTTTTATTTTGTGTGTTTTCTCGCATACACGTTCTCTCCATCTTGGGTCATTTACTCTGGCGAAAGCAAGCTACTATGCTGTGAACTAGCCCATGGAGAGGCCCACACGGTGAGGGACTAAAGCCTCTGGCTAATGGCCAGAAAGGAGCAGGACCCGCCAATAACCATGTGAGTGAGTTTGGAAGCAGATTTTCCAATCCCAGCCAAGATCTGAATTGATTGCAGCCCTGGCCGACAGCTTGATTCCAACCTCACGGGAGACCTTGAGCCAGAAATTCAGCTAAGCTCCTCCAAGACCCTAGCCTTTCAGAAACTGTGCAATACAATCAATGTTTGCTGTTTTAACTATTGTGTAACAATTATACATAACATAAGCATTGAATAACACTACCTCAAAACTTATTTATTATTCAAACAACAGGGCTTTATTTACTATTATTATTTTTTGATTCTGTGGAGTGACCCGGCTGTTCTGCTGATTAGCTGAGGCTCACTCAAGGGCCTGCATTCAGCCGACAAGGTGTCAGGGGGCTTGACTCCTTCGGAACATCTGGGACGGCTGGATCTTTCTTTTCGGTCTTTAACGCTGGTCTTTTTCAAGAGCATGTCAACTTCAGGGCAGCATTTTAAGTGATTAAAGGGGAAATTTTTCAAGGCCTTCTCTTTAGCCCTAGACTCTGGATTCAAACAATGCCATGTATATTATGTTCTACTGGTCAAAATAACTCAGGAAGATTAAACTCAAAGCGCTGGGGAAAACATGGCACCTACGGATACCAGGAGCTGTAAAGTATTCTGGTGATAGTTTTCAATCTACCCTAGTTCTCTTCTGGGTGCAATTATGTATAGTCACGCCTTATGTAAGATAGTGTATCCTTTCTTCCCCAATTCAAATCCCTTTATGACATTTGGCTCAGGCTCAAAGTCCTAATCTCATGATCTAAGTCTGATCTAGATGTAGATTGGACTCATTACACATAGTTCATCTAATGTATTTCTGGAGGGGCAGCTCTTCTTGATCCTAAGACTTGTCTCATAAAAGGTCATGCTACTTCCCTTCCTCAGATATAGCCAAAGGTAAGATAAGGATAGGATGCCTACAATAGGCACTTTCTTAAAAAAAGAAAAAAAAGGGGGGGGGGGCGCATCCAGGGGTGCCTGGATAACTTAGTCGGTTGAGCTTCCGACTTTCGATTTTGGCTCAGGTCATGATCTCACAGTTTGTGAGTTCAAGCTCTGCGTTAGGCTCTGTGCTGACAGTGCAGATTCAGCATGGGATTCTCTGTCTCCCTCTCTCTCTGATCCTTTCCCACTTGCTCGTGCATCTGCTCTTTCTCCCTCAGAAACAAATAAACATTTTTTTATAAAAGGAATTCCAAAGATAAACAAAATAGACAAACCTTTAGTTACTTGCAACCAAGTGAAAAAGAGAGAAGACTCCAATAAATAAAATTATAAATGAGGGGCATCTGGGTGGCTCAGTCAGTTAAGCATACAACTCTTGATTTCGGCTTGGGTCATGATCTCATGGTTCGTGAGTTTGAGCCCTGCGTTGGGCTCCAGGCTGACAGTGCAGAGCCTGCTTGGGATCTTCTCTCCCACTCTCTCTCTGCCCCTCCCCTGCTTGGTCTGTCTCTCTCTCCCAAAAATAAATGAATAAATTTTAAAAATTCTAAACACAAGAGGAGACATTACAATTAATACCACACAAATACGAAGGCTCATAAGACAAATATGAACCATAATGTGTCAACAAACTGGACACTCTAGAAGAACTGGATACATTTCTAGAAACATATAACTTACTAAGAATGAATCATGAAGAAATAGACCATGAGAACAGACCAATTATTATAAAAAGATTGAATCAATAATCCAAAATTCCCAGCAAATAAAAACCTAGGACCAGATAGCTTCACTAGTGAATTTTGCCAAACACTTAAAGAAGAATTAATGCTGATTCTTCTTAAAGTCTTGCAAAAAATCAAAGAGTAAGATCACTCCAAAACTCCATATACAAGCCCAACAGTGACTTGATACTAAAGCCAGAAAAGAATGCTGTAAGAAAGTTACAGTCCAATATCCCTGATAAGCACAGATGCAAAAATCCTCAACAAAATCTTAACAAATTCAATTGAACAGTACATGAAAAGGATCATATACCATGAATAAGTGGGATTTATTGCAGTGATGGTGGTTTAACATGTGCTGAACAATCAATGTGGTATACCACATTAGGGAAATGAAGGATAAAAATCATATAATTATCTCAATAGATGCAGAAACAAACATTTGACAAAATCCAACATCCATTTATGATTTAAAAAAATCATTCAACAAACTGGGTATAGAAGTAATAAATTGGGTAAAGCGGGAACATACCTCAACATAAGAAAGGTCCTATATGACAAGTCCACAGCTAATACCATACTCAATGGTGGGCAGCTTTTGTCTAAGGTCAGGAAAAAAATAAGGATGCCCATTATTGCCACTTTTATTCAACAGAGTGCCAGAGGTCCCAGCCAGGGCAATTAGGAGAGAGAGAGAGAGAGAGAGAGAGAGAGAGAGAGAGAGAGAGAAGAGAAAGAGAAAGAGAGAGAGAGGTTATTCAAATCAAAAAGGAAGAAGGAATATTGTCCCTATTTGCAGATGACATGATATTATATATAGAAAACCTTAGAAGACTCCACCAAAAACTGTTGGAACTTATCAACAAATTCGTCTTTTGTGTCCTGTAGTTTGCTCTACATAGCTATGAGAAGCCGATTGTCATACTCAACATTCTGCTGAGCCATGTCTTTAGTCTCAGCTGCAAGTTCATTTATGTATGCTTTCTATTCTCCAAGATCACTCGGGTGACATTTTGCTAATTGTTTTGCTGTGATACAAAGCGGATTCTCTTTTTCCCAGATTCAAATAAGAGTTCTTCATTGACTTTCCCGTTTTCACCAGCTGTTTGACATTCCTCAAGCCTTTGCTAATAGACTCCCCACTGATTTTCTAGCCTCTGCCTGCTTCCTGGTCCCATAGCCAGTGTTACATCTTTTAATGTGTTATTACATCATCATACTTCTACATACAAATTTCTATAGCAAAGCAATACACCACCCCAAAGCTTAGTGGCTTAAAATAACAACATTGTTGTTGTGGGATCTCCACCACATTAAAAAAAAAAGAACATTTCCATCACCCCCAAAGATACCCTTGTTCCCTTTTGCAGTCAATCTCCATCTTTGGGCCCAGATAACCATTGATCTTCAGTCTATCTCCATAGAGTGGATATGTATTTCCTCAAGTTTCATATAAATAGAATCATGTACTCTATATACTCTTTTGTGTCTGTAATCTTTTTCTCAGCATGATTGTGAGGTTCATCCAATGTGTTTTTTTCCAGGAGCCCAATGAAAGCAAAACAAGATAAATACTAATGAAACGACATACAGGTTCTGTAAAGCTGATGAGAACAATAGAGAAACAGCAAATATGAAATGCATCCAGAGGAAAATAAAGATATATCGCCTCCATAAGAACATTAGATGATAGCTGAATTCTCAAAGAAACAATGCCATTTTGAAATTGTGAAGAGTATATTCTCTGATCAAAGTGCTATTTAGCTGAGTATAGTAAAAATCAGATAGACAACTAGGAAATACTTCTATATTTAGAATTAAGAGACACAATTATAGGGCCACCTGGGTGGTACAGTCCAGTAAGTAGCTGACTCTTGATTTCTGCTCAGGTCATGATCTCATGGTTTGTGAGATAGAGCTTCACATGGGGCTCTGTACCTGCTTGGATTCTCTCTCTCTTCTCTCTGCCACTCCCCTGCTTACACACGTGTGTGCTCTCTCTCTCTAAATAAATAAACAAGCTTTAAAAAAAGAAATACAATTATAAAAAAACAAATGGAAAAAACAACTATAAATTAAAAATATTTTGAGCTAAATGAGAAATAAATTTCAACATATCAAAATGTTTTAGATGCAGCCATGGCTGTCTTTAAACGGAAATTAGGGGCGCCTGGGTGGCTTAGTCGGTTAAGCGTCCGACTTTCGCTTGGGTCATGATCTCGCGGTTCGTGGGTTCGAGCCCCGCGTCGGGCTCTGTGCTGACTGCCAGCTCAGAGCCTGGAGCCTTTTTCAGAGTCTGTGACTCCTTCTCTCTCTGGCCCTCTCCTGCTCACACTGTCTCTCTCTCTCTCTCTCCTAGAAATAAATAAATAAATAAATAAACAAACAAACAAACAGAAATTAATGGGAGTGACATGAGTGGGAATGACGACTGCTCGGCATCCACTCTTTCATAAAAGTCACATGAACACTGGCAAAAATTGTCAAAACGAACTTTTTCAAAACTCTAGGAATTACCCGAAGGCTTGCAACAACCATGAGAGGGATGAATCAAGAAAAATGGTCCACACTCATGGTGAAAATCAGCAGCCTAGTGGTCCCTCGAGTGGTAAGAGTGGACTTTACGATTTTCCAAAGCCCCATTTGTAGCGAATTGTCATTATCTGACCTGACAGTTTACTAGAAAACCCCACATGCTAGGTTTATCTTTATGTGATTGGGTACATAGACAGTCCACTGCCAATAGCCTTTACCTTGGGAGTATTTGTTTAAAACAAGAAGTAAAAATTGCTTAAAATCACAGCTGCCTCTGGGGTGCCTAGGTGGCCCAGCTGGTTAAGCATCCAACTTCATCTCAGGTCATGATCACTCAGTTTGTGAGTTTGAGCCCCGTGTCAGGCTCTGTGCTGACAGCTCAGAGCCTGGAGCCTGCTTCAGATCTGTCTCTCTCTCTCTCTGCCGCTCCCCTGCTCATGCTCTGTTTCTCTCTGTCTCTTAAAAATAAATAAACATTAAAATCACAGCTGCGTCGGGCTGTGATAAAAGTTGAAACAAACAACAACTTTGCAAAAGAGGGAGGGAATAAACATGAGAGGCTTTAAAAATCTCCAACTTTCCCCTGGAAATCTAGAAATCCACACACATGTGCAAGACTGTGTGCATGTCCAGGCCGTGCATGCTCAGGAAAGATCTCTGTAGGCCCTAAGCTCTCATGTCTGCTGATCTTGAGGCTCTACACAAGCAAGGAGTAAAGGCTAAGAGTTTTCAGCTGCCTGGCTGAGTGCTAAAAACAGGTTTATGTGGGTGGTGGTGGAGGAGGGAAATGGGTGATGGGCACCGAGGAGGGCACTTGGTGGGATGAGCACTGAATGTTGTATGTAAGTGATGAATCAAGGAAATCTACCCCCATAAACCAAGAGCATACTGTATACATTGTATTAGCTAACTTGACAATAAATTATAAAACATGAATCAATACACACAATGATCTCCAAAACAAGGTGTGGAGACTTGCTGGGTTTAGGCATTTAAGGAAATTTCTGCCCAACTATTAGTGGAGACTTCAGAGTCCACACTCAAAAAACAACACATGCAGGGCGCCTGGGTGGCTCAGTCGGTTGAGCATCTGACTTCGGCTCAGGTCATGATCTCACGGTTAGTGGGTTCGAGCCCCACGTCAGGCTCTGTGCTGACAACTAGCTCAGAGCCTGGAGCCTATTTCAGAGTCTGTGTCTCCCTCTCTCTCTGACCCTCCCCTGATCACACTGTCTCTCTCTCTCAGAAATAAAAAAAAATTAAAAAAAAAACAAAACAAAACACATGCATCATTAATTCATTCCAGAGTTAATTCTGGAAACTCACTACATAAAGAACTAAAATGAAAAACAACAAAAATAACAAACCACAGAGAGGAAGGAGCATTTGATATCCAGAACTACCACATTATAATATTCAAAGTATGCAGTTTCCAACAAGAAAATTAGGCAACATGCATAGAAACAAGAAAGTATGGCACATTCACAGAAAAAAAAATTTAATAAAAATTCCTCCAAGAAAAACCCAAACATTGGAATTATTAGACAAAGACTTTAAGTCACTTGTCTTAAGTATGCTTTAAATATTAAAAGAAATCATGGGTTATTGAGCTAAGCGAAACCAGGAGAACAATGTGTGAACAAGTAAATAATATCAACCAAGACAGTAATTATAAAAGGAACCAAAAAGAAATTCTAGAGCTGAAAAGCAAAAAAGAAAAAAAAATCACTTTTTTTTGTGATCAATCTGCCAATCTCTGTCTTTAACTGGTGAATTTATTTCATTTTTATTTAAAGTGATTACTGGTCATTTGCTATTTGTGCCACTCCGATTCTCTCCAGTTTCCTTTTCTGTACATTTTTTAGTTATTTTCTTATTGGTTACCAAGTGAATTACAGTTAACATTTTAAACTTATAACTATTTTGAATTGATGTGAACTTAGCTTCAATGTCATAAATTACCTCTGTTTCTAAACACCTCTTTTCCCCTTTACGTTATTATAAATTATACCTTGTTACATCAGTTGTCCACTAACATGGATTTATAATTATTGTTTTGTGCATTTGTATTTAAAATCATGTAGGAAACCAAAAATACGGTTATACTGACTTTCCAATTATAAAGGTAAAGTCGTTTTATACCAGCCACTAACCTTTTGCAACCAATGGACAGAATAAAACATGTAAAAACAAACATCAAAATTTATTAGAAATGAAAAGATAAACTAACAGAACTACACTAGTATGGTATATGTTTCAAGAGTTCTAGCCATTGATAGATTTAGTAGATTAAATATTCATAAGGCTATCAATTTGAATTATACAATGAATATAGTATAACAGACACATGTTGATATTTTTATACTAAATTTATAACCAGATAGGAAATAATGAGAATGAAAGATCTCCTTTCTGACAACAAGACTATCAAATCCTTAAAAAGAAAGGTGGAACCTATGAAATTTACATGAAAAACACTGTAACACTTTCCTAAGGGACATAAAGGAAGAATCAACTAAATGGAGAGATGTAAAATTATTCGTGGTTACAAATATATTTCCTCACATAAATTCAAGATTTTGTGAAATTCCAATTAAAATATCATTTATTTGGAAGTAGAAAAAGTGAAGTTCATTTGGAAGAATATATGCAGTAGATTAGAGATGGACATATGAGAAAGAAATAAGATTGTCCTTATAGATTTTAATAGATATTATAAAGTTACATATGTTGGAATTGGTGTTGAAATAGGTGGATAAATCAGAGGAACACACTAGACATTTCATGAAGATACAAATAGGTGTGAGTATTTGATGTTCATCTCTATATTTAGCCAGTATTTATTGATCTCTTCCTGTTCACCCATCACTCTCTAGGCACTGGGGATATAGAGACTAAATGGGAAGACAAAACATCTGCCCATGTGAAACATATAATGTGGAACAGAACACCAAATGAGCATATAGATAAATATATCATTTCACGTATAATTAAGTTGTATAAAGAAAAATAAGGCAGACTAACGAGACAGAGTGTGATGGGTTGGACCGGTATTTTGTTTTAGATGGATTGTTCAGGGCAAGGCTTTATGAGCGCCTAACATTTAAGTGGAGATCTGACCTAAGTAAAAGAGTGGGCTATGCTCGCTGCCCAGGTAATAGAGCACACATTAAGGCCCTTAGGTGGGATAGAGCTTGGCATGTTCTAGAGAGAATCCTGGTGTGGTTAGCAAGGGAAAAGTGGTAAGGGATAAATCTGAGAGATAAGGCAACTTTTGAAGCTGGTAAGGCCCCTTTGGATGTTTCGAGCAGCTCAGTGGGGACACCTGGAAAATCATACCACACTAATTCCACAGAAAACAAATGTTTCTTTCAAAACCTAGAAGAAAATATAGGTAGATGTTTAAACTATGGTGGGATGGTTCTGGACTTTCTAAATATCAGTTGTAATTCATCAAGGGTGATACTGATAGACACTGTCTAAATGAAATCTTACAACTTCTGTAAGTCAAGAGCCACAAAAACAAACTGAAAGGCAAACAGAATAGAGTGAGTATTCACAAACATGAATGACAAATAATTCACATCGTTAGTAGAGGCAGAAATTAGCTCCTCAAAGTCCCTAAGTAACAGACAAGCACCCCAATCTAAAAAGGGCAAAGGACACAACCGATGACAACATGAGTGGACATCACAATGTGAAAGAGAAAAGTGTAATTTCCTTTTTTAACTACAGTCAGGCATATACAGAGACACAATATACACCGTAAATCATAGTTCGAATCAGCACCATTTTTGGGGGGAAAAGTGTGGCAATATTTACCAAAGATCTGAAAAAGGCATATACTATGCGATCAAACAGTTACATTTCCAGGAGTCTATTCTAAATAAATTGTGACCAATGCTTGCGAAGATTTTAGCTACAGGGACGTTTATCATACCTACAGAAAAATGGGAATAATAATGTTCAGCATCAGGAGTGTGAACAAACTATGACACAGATACATACACATGCACTTATTCTAGGCAGGAGTAAAATTATATGATCTAAGAAGTTATTGATGGTGTATTTATTGATGGTGTGTTTATATATTTATAAACTATATATATTTATAGTTTATATATATATATATATATATATATATATATATGCTAAAGAAGAATGTATATGTTCTCCTTTTCCTTTGGCAGTGACCTGTAAACACTTGGGGGGGGTCACAAGGTCTTGAGAATTCATGAAAGTTACGAATGCCTGTTAAAGAAAATGTACATATGCATATACTTGCAAACACTTGCAACTCTTCTGAATCTGGTTTCCATCCACCTTTCCAGCTTTATATCTTGCAAAGAGTATTAACACCAGCCTTGCTTTTCCCACCCTTTTTCATAACACACGCATCTCCATTTATATGCAATTTTTAAAAAAATATTTTATTTATTTCTAGGAGAGAGAGAGAGACAGCGTGAGCAGAGGAGGGTCAGAAAGAGAGGGAGTCACAGACTGAAACAGGCTCCAGGCTGGCAGTCAGCACAGAGCCTGACGCGGGGCACAAACCCACAAACCAGGAGATCATGATCTAAGCGAAAGTCGGACACTTAACCAACTAAGCCACCCAGGCGTCCCCTAAAACCTTTTAAAATAAAACAAAATATTTGAGCCAGGGATCCCCTGTTTATTCTGTTTTCCCAGCACCATTTGTTGAAGAGACTGTCTTTTCTCCATTGCATCTTCTTAGCTAAGAACTTGTTTTATTCTTATTTTATTATTTATTTATTTATTTATTTCTAGGAGAGAGAGAGAGAGAGACAGCGTGAGCAGGGGAGGGTCAGAGAGAGAAGGAGTCACAGACTGAAAGAGGCTCCAGGCTCTGAGCTGGCAGTCAGCACAGAGCCCGATGTGGGGCTCGAACCCACGAACCGTGAGATCATGACCGAAGCGAAAGTCGGACGCTTAACTGACTAAGCCACCCAGGCACCCCTTATATGTAATTTTTTAAGAACACACGGCACCACCATAGTCGGGCAGAGCCTTTATTCTATAGCGTATACTCGCTCCGTCATTTTCTTATCTACTTGGTTTTGAAGATCCAGCTCATACATCGTTGGTGAGGACTCCCTTTATTTGCTCCCTCTCTGTGCTTTGAATTCCTATAGCATATATGTATATGTTCTTCTACTCGAAAGTATATTAGATCATGTTATTTTCATTGTATGTGTGTCTCTTTCTTCACCTTCTCTTTCAATTTTGAACTCCTAGATGCAAGCATCATACCTAGTTTACCTGAATTGTTACTTAAAACTGTAGTAGAATGCATAAAGAAATGAATGTATTAATTAATTGAGTAGTGTCGGTAACCAATGATAGTGCTTCATAAATCAATTTAAAACTTGCATTTGACAGGTGTTGCTGGGTTATTCAGATGTGCTAACACATCTAGTATGAGTTTAATCTTTCCCTCTTCCCAATGATATATTTATCTATATACCCATTCTCATTCCCCCCCACTGGACCTCTAATTAATCAGTCACTTCTAATAAAAAATATGTCATTATCAGGGTGCCTGGGTAGCTGAGTTGGTTACGCGTCTGACTCTTGATTTTGGCTCAGGTCATGATCTCATATTCATGAGTTGGAGCCCCATATTGGGCTTGGCACTGACAGTGAAGATCCTCTCTGGAAATCTCTCCTCTCTCTGGAGAACCTTCTCTCTCTGCCCCTCTGGCCTCACATTCTCCCTCCCTCTCTCTCCCTCAAAGTAAATAAACTTAAAAAATACTGCGGGGAGCCTCACTGGCCTCGCTGGATGACAGTCACAGCCAGGAAATGGCAGCATCTGCTAAAACTGGTATCTCCTTCTGCTACTACTGGCTCATGTTGGAAATGAGGCTGCGGGTATTGACCAGGCTTCACAATATTCCAGATCAGACCGATATTCCCCACACAGATAGCTCCTAAGGAAAAGCATATTCCTGCCTTTTCAAAAGAGACTTCAGATGAAAGCACTGTGGATGATGGTCAAAAGGCTCTTCCTATGGGCCTTGCAGATCCAAGACTTACATAATAAAGGGGGCTAAGAACACGGAGTTACAGTGGAGTCTGGCCCTGAGACAAGGAGCCTAATTTAGAGTTAAGGACAGAGATCCACCCCCACCCAATTGTTCCTGCTTGGAGCATTTTGTGAGTGACTTATTCTGGCCTTGAATATGCTGATTGCTCCCCGTGAATCAACCTATTGAGGAACTTCTTCTTTTATGATTATGAGAGCAAAGGTGTTTCCTGAAAGACCTGATTTTCTTGATACTTCCACCTTAAACAAACAAGCTATTGACCCTTGCCCACAAAGAAGTAACTTCACCCTTTTTATGCTTAAAACTTTGTCTGGTATGCTAAAGATGCCTCCCTTCCCCATAGGATAAGCATCTAAATCCCCTACCTCAATCACTATTGATAAAGGTTATGCATGAGTCTTCTACAAATCTATGCTCTGGAAAATTCTTATATATCAAAGAAGTTTGTTATCAGAAATCATTGTCTAAGGCAAATGCCACTTCTGTGTCATTGTCCCCCAAACACTTAAATTACTAAAAAAACTTGAGCCCCAGTCAGAGCAGAGATGCCTGCCTGGTGATCAGAAAGACTCTCAGGCCACTCTCATCCCTTCCTCGCTGACACCGTCCATCTTTCAGGGACCCCTGGATCCCGGCCAAGAGCCGGTCCCTGACAAAATACTTTTTGCAATGTCATTATCTTGTGGCAGCAAAGAGTAGTAAGGATTTCCTGCATTTATATGGAAATTCTTCGAGGATTTCTTCCATGGTAGAGAGTTATTATAATAAAATGGAAAAAGTAATGTAAAGGCCAAAGGTATATTACTAACAAGATTTTGAAGGCATATGACCACATGGTATAATTTTGGACCAATGATAAGGGTGTAGGGAACATAGTCCCTTCAATCAAGAGAAATTTTACAACAATTCATCACTTTTTAAAAATTTTTTAATGTTTATTTATTTTTGAGAGAGACAGAGGGTGAGCAGGGGAGGGACAGAGAGAGAGATACACAGACTCTGAAGCAGGCTTCAGGCTCTGAGCTGTCAGCGCAGAGCCCAATGCGGGGCTCGAACCCACAAGCAGTGAGACCATGACCTGAGCTAAAGTCAGACGCTTAACCAACTGAGCCACCCAGGCGCTCCAATAATTCATCTCTTTGCTTGGAGCTCCTGAACCTTACTGATGGTAAGCTATAGTCTCCAGAAATGCATCTTAACATGATCTTTGTTTCTTCCTGCCCTGTACACTTTTCTTTTATCTGGGCTCCTCTTATCCCTATTTCCTCGCAAGTCTCCCACTCAGCACAAATTAGCTTCAACCTTCAGCTCTACATACCCGTTATAGTTTTCCTTGCATCTTCCTTTACTTCTGATATTCCATTGCTAAAGCCTAAAGAGCTATGTGGCGAGGCTGGACCCTCCTTGGAGGGTGCAGAGAATGAAGGGGCTGGGAGTCATATTCCTCTTTTTAAGAGGTGACAGGAGAGGAAAAGCTATGAATAACCAAACCGAATGAATTTTTAACTTGCCATATGAAATTGTGGTGTGACCTTAAGCAAAGTCACGTAACCTCTCTGCTTTCATTTCCACGTCTGTACTTATTCACGAGTATATATGTAAATGGAAAATGGAAAAAAGAAAACAACCCAGAAAGCCTTTTACAAATACAGAAGGAAGGCAGGTTGCTTTAGTTATACAAAATGATCCAGGGTTAAAGCCAGAGATGTTTTTTAAACATTTTTCTAGAAAATACTTTTGATCTTTAATGACCAGAAATACTACTAGTCATGGCGAATGTTTTTATATAATGGTTGATCTGGGACCTTCTTTCCTGAAAATATTAAAAGTTAGAACTAAAATCGTGAATTTTTTATTACTTGTGCAATGTTCAGTTCTTATTTAACTTTTTAACAATCTGAAGGCTTTAAACAATCTTCTGTGATTAATTTTAAAACATTATTTAAATTCCCTGCTGTGCCTAACTTAAAGCCTTTTTAAAAAAATCTGTCTTCCATAGAATCGGTAATGAAGTATAAATTATAACTCTTTTTCAACTCGTTAGATTTTTCTGGGATTTGGTACCATCATGAGAGACAGGCACTTTGCCATTCAAGATCCTGAAAATGACTTTCAAAGAGTTAGTCATCTGGGAATGGAACATTAAACTTCAGAGCACACAAATTTACTTACCTTTGAGACTAACTAAATGAAACTCAACAAAATAGGAGCTCCTAAAGAAAGGCCCCGAGCAGCAGAAATGCCAGAAAGCTGTGGATCAGCAAAATTCTTACCTTTCTCCTTTTTACTCTGTAGGAGTCAGCAGCACCAGCCTCACAAGAGCCAACAGACAAAACCTTTGATAGAGTGGGGTCGCTGGAGTTTTCAATAGAGTGATATGTAGGCATCGTGTCCCACATTTCCCCTACCGTTCTTTTGGAAGGAAAAGAAACCCCCACCAAACCCTGTACTTCTGAATTACTTAGCAGGGCTGTTTGGTTGAGGATTAACTCCTGAATGGCTGCGGAGACCGATGTCCCCATCAGCTTGCAAAAGGTCCATGCCTCTGAGAAGAGCTGTGTGTGTCTAAAGGGTGATTCATTCATCCAGCTGGGTCACTTTGTGGTGATTTTCCGACAGACAACCGTATGGAAGGGAGGAGGAGGAGGGAGGGAGGGAGGGATGACTAGATCTTGTTTACGCAGAGGGGAAGGGTTTGGGGGATTTTAGCAAGCCAAAGTTAACAACAGTAGAAACCAGAAATATGACTTTCGACCCCTGACATGGAAGAAAATTCTGGCAGGAGGAGAGACAGTTTTTCTGGTGCAAGAAGAGGGGTAGGAAATAAGGAGTGAGTTCTCAGAAGTGGCAACTGGATTCTCCTGGTAAGAGCCAGAGGGATCTGGCAAGAAAACTACTGGCTTCTCTTCTTATTCACATCTGTGAGTTCTGTATTAATCTACAAATTTGCCTTAAAAATGGATTGCTGTTTCTCTAGGCTTTATAGGTTAAGGTGCAGTTGGATACTGTATTTTTTGTTCTAACTTCAGTACTACCTCTAACTTGAGTACTATTCATATCTACCATTTAAATGTCTCATAGTTCTGGTTCTGGCTGAACCAGCATAGGCAACGTCACCCACTTTATAATTTATGAGAACGCTTAAAGATTTAATTGCATTAAGTATGATGATAAAAATCTGTGGTCTGAAGATGTGAGGGAGTAAAGTTTCTTTTTTTTTTTTAAATTCTTTTTAATGTTTTGTTTATTTCTGAGACAGAGAGACAGTGTGAGCAGGGAGGGTCAGAGAGAGACACACACAGAGAGACACACAGAGCCGAAGTAGTTTCCAGACTCTGAGCTAGCTATCAGCACAGAGCCCGATGCGGGGCTCGAACCCACAAGCCGTGAGATCATGACCTGAGCCGAAGTCGGACGCTCAACCGACTGACCCACCCAGTCGCCCCATGAGGGAGTAAAGTTTCAAGGCAATCTGAATGGAATGTTATGTGTGTCCCTATTATACTAATAGAACACGAGTATCAATAGTTCTTTGCAGGTCATGAGGAATGAACTTGAGTCTGTCATTGCCTTTAGAATTTTGAGTCCCACTGGCATTAGTCTACCAACAAATTAACTAAATTACTTGGATGGAATTTGATTTTTTTTTAAAAATCAAACTATTTGGGGACACCTGGGTGGCTCAGTCAGTTAAGCGTCTGACTCTTGGTTTTGGCTCAGATCATGATCTCGCCGTTCGTGAGCTTGAGCCCCACTTTGGGCTCTGTGCTGACAGCATGGGGCATACTTGCGATTCTTTCCCCCCCACACCCTCGTCCCTCCTGCCCTCCTGCTCTCTCTGTCTCTCAAAATAAATAAATTTTAAAAAATAAAGGTCCAACTATTTTGCTTGTGTCCTTTAGGGGAATGGAATAATCTTTTTATAAAAATGGTAGAAGGGATATTGGGAAGGGGGAACAGAAGTCCAAGAAACTATGGGGGAAAATCTTTGAAAGACACATCTTTCTTAAGTAAATGTACAGTTCATGGTTCTGGAGGTATCACACACCAAGGTTTTGAGAGATTTTATAGATAAGATTATTCAACAAGCCTGCTGATTATTGAGACTAAGAGAAGGTACCAAAAGATTTGAATGGGGAACTATCATTCCTACGGTAATAGGCAGGAAAAAAAAGGGGGGGGGGATTCTTTACAGACCAGGGCATGTGTGTTTAGAGTTGTACATGACTTTAGAAGGGGTTAAGAAAGGGGTACTTTAGGGATGCCTGGGTGGCTCAGTCAGCTGAGCGACCTTCAGACTGGATCCTGGTTCAGGTTATGATCTCATGGTTGGTGGGATCAATCCTTGCCCCTGTGAGCAGAGCCTACTTGGAATTCTCTGTCTCCCTCTCTCTCTCTCTGTCCTTCCCCCACTCATGTGCACACACATGCGCACACACACGCTCTCTCTCTCTCTCAAAATAAATAAGTAAACTTAAAAAAAAGAAAACAAAGGGGTAGTTTATGAGGGAGAAGTTGTATAGGACCATTTCTTTCCTTGATGAGGGAGATAAGGAAGACTGTATGGGCATTCCATCGAATGTTCTCCATCTCTGACAGCTCCGGCACCCTTTAGTTTCATTCCCCTGTACCAATATAAACCGTGCCCCAAATGAAGCGTTCCTAAACATTTGATCTTCTGCATGACCTCACGATGCCTGTTGCTTAAATTCCTACCAGTTACCTAATGATTCCTAGAGCTGTATCCGAGCCCCAGACTTCGATTTGCTCAGGGAGCTCAAGGTCAACACATTCAAAATACATACAATTCTCTGCACCCTCCAGCTGCTCTCCTTCCTTCTCTGTGAACTCTGCCCAGTTACCAGAGCCAGAAAACTGGGTGTCGCCCTTGACTAGTGTCTTGACAGGCTGCGTGCAACCAGACACAGCTTTAGCAGAGATAACCAAGAGGTAAACCCTACCCAAGAGAGCAACCCAGCTCTGTCAATGCTCATCGCAGGAGGTGTGGTTTAGCAGGAGCATACAAAAATCCCCTTAGTGCTTTTGCCTGGTTTTTAAACTCAGTATGTACCAGTAGCTTGATGTGGCTGCTGGTGAAGACAATACTTCCTTCAGCTGCATCACCAGAAGAAAATCTAGAGTGAGGAGCTGATGGGCTCAATCTGCTCTTGATGCCACACTTGAACAATATTGCAGGGGGTGGGGAAGTAGGAATTGCTATGGAAGAGAGCAGCCCATGCTCTCTCACCATGCCAGAAACAGCAGGAATATTCCACAGGGCATTAAAGATCAAATAACCTCCAACAGCCCCTTTCAGTCTCTTTTTCTATGAATGCATTGCATTTTAGATTTAAATTTTTAAATAATTAAGTTTAAAGGAGATGCATTTACATTGTTGATTTTAAAAGTAATCATTTTATTTTGATATTACTCACAAGGATATTTGTGGGGTCCAGGTTGCTACCGATGAGAATTTGTGAGTTTATTGGTTTCCCAATTTGGGATCCACGGAAGGGACCTCTATACGCGCTATTGAAAGGGAGACAATTACATTCATGACCTTCCCTTGATAGTTACCCTGAAGAGGAAGTCTAGGACATGGCTTAAAGGTGAGTCAAGATTTGTCTTGGTGCTTTGTCTCCTTCTATGTCCCTTCTCCCCACACGTTCCTTCCACTCAGCCTCTATTTCATAGACAGTAATTTTAAAAAAATAATGGAATGGCCTCATATAGATCCTATTATACACACCTGCACTATTTCTCCTACAAGCAGGGCTCCTGTCTGAGTGTAAAGGGGAAGGCTGATTGCAAAATGATAAAAGACTAGATGAGAAAGGCAGTGACAGGGTGTGGGCTGGACAGGGGCCCAGGTAAAGGAAGCAGGGGGAAGAATTCCAATTCGACTCAATGGATGAGAAGAATCTGTTGTAGGTTATTTCAGATGAGATAAGCATAAAGAAAATGGCATTCGGAAAGATTGAATGAATATAGGAATAGCAAACAAGATTGACGGGGGCAGAGAGAGAGAGAGAGAGAGAGAGAGAGAGAGAGAGACTAGGCAGCCTGACCAAAGGATGTGGCTGTGGAAATTAAGATTGGGGACATGGCAAACGGGATAACCCCCCACTGAGGGGGAGATAAAAAGACCAAGTGAAGATCATTCCACACCCTTGCTTCTAACACACCTGACAGGCTCTGACACAAAGGAGGCACCCTCCGGCAGACACCATGTGGTCCATTCAGTTTCCTCTTGCTACCCTGAATTCTTCCAGTTATATCTTTGTGCCCCACCTGAAGGTTTCTGGGAAAGGCAAGGGACGAAGAAGTAGATGCTCTTTCCCCATTGCCAATTTCAGTGGATGGCCCCATGTGTCACCAGTCAACCTGACCCCATTATTTCTAGCTTTCCAGCATGTAGGGGGGCAAGTAGAAGGATCCGCCAATATAGGTCAGACTGTGTTCTGTCTAGCTTGAGGCCAAAATTGCATTGTCCCTGGTACCTGGGAACTAAGGTCTGATGAATAGCTTCTATATTCAGTGAAGGCCCATGGGGCTGAAAAATATTTGAAGGGCAGGAAGTGAATTTGGCTGTGGGACATAGTAAACTTGATTACTTTGTGGCTCCATTATTTTTTATTCCGGGGATTATTTTCATTTTTCTTTCTTTAATTTTGTTGTTGTCATACACAGAAAACCAGCACCATGGCACAGTATGTAAATAGCCTTACTGAAAGCCCAGTTAGCACAAAACAGCACCTGAAATGAGGGGGAGAAGTTGGAGGAAATACTCTTGCTAGTGTTTATATTTGAGAAAATTCACTTTCTGTTTCCAAAAGGCTAAACAGGTTATGATTCACACATAGGCAGACATCTCATTTTGGGGAGGCACTAATCTCATGGCTCTCATTGCCACTGGGTCAGAACTCACTTGTAATGATGAGGTATATAAACTGAGTTAAGCATGGACTTAGGCAATCCATCTGGATGAATCTTCCTCTTCTTTTTCTTCTCCTTCTTCCTCTTCCTTCCTTCCTTCTTCTTCTTCTTCTTCTTCTTCTTCTTCTTCTTCTTCTTCTTCTTCTTCTTCTTCTCTTTCTTCTTCTTCTTCTTCTTCTTCTTCTTCCTCCCATTCTCCTCTTCCTCTTCCTCCTCCCCTCCTCCTTCTTCTTTATCTTCTTTTTCTTCTCCTTCTCCCTCCCCTCCTCTTCCCCCTCCTCCCTCCTCCTCCTTTGCCTTCTCCTTCTACTCCTTTTCTTCCTCTTCCTTCTTTTCTTTCTTTCTTTCTTTCTTTCTTTCTTTCTTTCTTTCTTTCTTTCTTCCTTCCTTTCTTCCTTTCTTCCTTTCTTTCAATTGCAATTTCAGGGCTTTGCTTGGCCATGAAAGGAGAAGTTCTGGCCTCCTGTGTCCTCTAGGACGCTCTGATATAGCCACAAAATAGAGTTCCCAGCTTTGTGGGAATGCAAACACCGGATAGGGATGTTTAGGCTTTCACTGAACACCTCCTTCTAGGAAAAGGATTTATATGTAGAATAGAGTCCACAGATACAATCCTTCCCCTCAACAAGTCAAAGGGGGAAATGGCCAAAGACCACTGTTAAACACACAACAATATAAACACATATATATTGTGAGAGGACTACAGGTTGTTGAGGAGATTACAAATCTGAGATCGATCCTGTCAAGCGTACCTTTGAGATATCTCTGGTATGTCATCCTTCATTGTAATTCACATTGTTGCCGTGCCAGGGTAGGCCGGGCAGAAAAGTTAGGATTCGTTATCTTAAGCAAGGAGACTTCAGATCAAAAGTGGCAGACGCCAAACCAAATGAGTGTAAGCAAAGATGAGGAACATTATTACAAGGAACCGGGGTCAAGATGCGTTTCAGCCTTAAGAGGGATGGGAACCAAGCACGAGCATGCTACTAGGAGCCAGGGTAGTCTTCCTTGTGCTCACTGTTAGGACGCCGTCTCTCTTTAAGACGTCTCCTCATAGCTCATGGGCTCTTGAAAATTCTGCCTTTTTGCCTGCTTCATGCTCTTTTGGTCAATTTACCTTTTCTCCACCTTCCTGCATGACATTGTCAACCTACTGCTTACAGTTCGAGCAATCAATAGAGATGAATATCTTTGAATACCAACCTCAAATAATCAGGAAAGAAGACTTAATCATGATGCCCTGGATCCTGTGTTCACCCTGGAACAGTTGCTACAGTCAGGGGAGGGACGACAGAGCCATAGAGCAGAAATTGCAAACAGTCTCCTTCCCCCAGAGTTCTCAGAGTAGACAGGACCTCACCCCTAGAGATGCCTGCTACAAAATGAAATCAAGATGAGACTTTTAGGGGCACTTGGGTGGCTCAGTCTGTAAGGCGTCCGACTTTGGTTCAGGTCATGATCTCGCGGTCTGTGAGTTCAAGCCCCATGTCAGCCTGCTCTGGATTTTTTCCTTCTCTCTCTCTCCCTCCCTCTCTCTCTCTCCCTCCCTCTCTCTCTCTGTACCTCCCTCTCTCTCTATCTCTGTACCTCCCTGCTCACATTTTGTCTCTTCTCTCTCTCTCTCAAAATTAAAGAAACATTAAAAAAGTTTTTTTGAAGATAAGACTTTGATTTTGGACATTCAGCAGACTGCTGAAGCAATGACAATGGTTGTGGAGGTTGTTGAACCGGCTAAAGGTGGCCTTTTTGGTGGTGTTGTTACTGTTAACAAAAGATTTGTAGTTTAAAAAATCAACAGCACAAAAGAAAATGTAAAATCATATAGAATTCCACCACGTGGAAATGTATAAAATAATAAATAAAAGCCACTTCTATTCTCCCAGTGCTTCCCTATGACAATGCACACACACACATACACACACGTGTGTGTGTGTGTACACAACACAGAGTATCGGGTAGTAGTTTTATTCGTAATCTTTCATGATGTTTTCTATAGGCTTCTACAGCGCCTAGTTACTGGTTTTGTCCATTTCTTCCTTTACTCTCCACATCTATCCTGGGAACTTTATTACACGTTCAAGATGAACCCGACTACGCAGGCATTTAGGAAGAGATCCACATTATGGAGGGACTAGGGCAAAGGCAAGAGCTTGAATGAATGTCAAGTACGCTCTGAAGAAAGCAAATAACCTCTGCCCATTGCAAGTTTTAGAAGGTAATACGTGTCCCATTGCTGATGCTCACTTTTGTCAGGATACTAACTGCTGTGGATCTTATAAAACAACAATTTGCCCACAGATTTATAGAGCCTTATATTAAGATAAGATTCATTTTATGATGGGCTTAGGTTTTTTTTTTTTTTTTTTTTTGAGAAATTCTGACTGTCTGTGACCAGACAATAGGTTAAAGGGAAAATGAATTTGTATTCTCCACGTGAGCAAGAAAGACACGGATGTTGTTTCTGGGACATTTCATACCTCGGAAGAGCCAGAATTCCATCGACCTAGTTTCAAATCTCACATCTATCACAAACGAACACTGTGAACTTTTGGTGAAATTTTGTCCAGGGTTTGGTTTTAACCTCTGTAAAATATGGATCAGTATTTGTCGTGAGCAGTGAGTGAGTTAAAGTACAAGACGAAATCAGGGCAGTGCCTGTCATTTACTAGGTGCTCAGGAAGGTATGGCTATTGTTTATACAGTGTTTTTATATGCTGCTAACTTAGTAGGTTTCCTTTAATATTATTATTGTCTTGTAGTCATTGTTACTGGATGTAAAGCTTGGATTCAATTGTTGGCAAGGCTCGAGGACTCTTTCTTGAAGGGTTAAGAATTAGCCAAAATAAGGGCAAACATTTCAGATTTCCTATGAAATAATGGGACATCAGCTCTGGGATGACCTGTAATGTACACCAGTCCAGTCTTCTTATTGTACAGAGATGAGAGAGAGGTCAAGAGAGGAAAATGGACCTGTCCATGTGTGCCCAGAGGACTTGGGTTAACTTCTTTCTGGAAGCACTCCTTTCTCTGGATTTCCATGACACCACACTCTAGCTCCTTCTCTGTTTCTTTTGTGGGTTTGTTTCCCTCTGCGTATCTCTAAAATGCCCGTGCTCGCCAGATTGTGACTCAGCCTGTTTTCTCTTCTCAATCTACACACTGATCTTTGGTCATCCGAACCACCCCTCAATGGCTTAAATTATTATCCTTCTGCAGATGGCTTCCAAATCTGCATTTTCAGTTGTGAACGTTTCCTTATGTCCAAATATCTACTCAACATCTCCATGTCAGTGTCCCTCAGACACCCGAGGGTCAGTGGATCCAATACTGAGCTCATCGTGCCACCAAGAAGCTTCTCTTTGTCCGCTGTACCTTGTCTTAGTACATGTCTTCACATACCGAACCCAGGTGACCAAACTGCAAACCTGGGAATCATTCTTGAACCCTTCTTCCCTCTTACTGCTTCCACCCTCCCCAAACGTCCAACTGCTCAGCAAGATCTGTGAGAACAGGGTCAAGCCATTATCATCTCTTGCCTGTACCACTCCAATCACCTACTAATTGGCCTTCTACCATACAATATTAAACTCTACCCCTCCATCCTTCTTCTATACTCTAGCTGCAGAAATATCTTCAAATACATAAAAATAATTGTCACTTATCTGCTTAAAAATAGGCAACCAACGGAATGGGAAAAGATAGTTGCAAATAACATATCTGATAAAGGGCTAGTATCCAAAATCTATAAGGAACTCACCAAACTCTACACCCCAAAAACAAATAATCCAGTGAAGAGATAGGATGAGGACATAACAGACACTTCTCCAAAGAGGACATCCAAATGGCCAACAGACACATGAAACAATGGTCAGTGTCCCTCATCAACAGGGCACAAATCAAAACCACACTGAGATACCACCTCACACCAGTCAGAGTGACTAAAAGGAACAAATCAGAAGACTATAGATGCTGGCAAGGATGTGGAGAAATGAGCACCCTCCTACACTGTTGGTGGGAATGTAAACGGGTGCAGCCCCTCTGGAAAACAGTGTGGAACTTCCTCCAAAAATTAACAATAGAACTCTCCTAGGACCCAGCAGTAGCACTGCTAGGAATTTACCCAAGGGATGCAGGAGCGCTGATGCATAGGGGCACATGGACCCCAATGTTCATAGCAGCACTCTCCACAATAGCCAAAATATGGAAAGAGCCTAAGTGTCCATCAACTGATGGATGGATCAAGAAGATGTGGTTTATCTATACAATGGAATACTACATGGCAATGAGAAAGGATGAAATCTGGCCATTTGTAGCAACAGGGATGGAACTCAAGGGTGTTATGCTAAGTGAAATAAGTCAGGCAGAGAAAGACAGATACCATATGTTTTCACTTATAAGCGGATCAGGAGAAACTTAACAGGACTATGGGGGAGGAGAAGGGGAAAAAATAGTGGGGAAGAGGGAGCAAGGCAAACTATGAGACACTCTTGAATATCAAGAATAAACTGAAGACTGATGGGGGTGGGGGAGAGGGGAAGGGGGTTGACGAGCATGGAGGAGGGCACTTGTTGGGATGAGCACTGGGTGTTATATGGAAACCAACTTGACAATAAAGTATGAAAGAAAAAAATCGTTCAGTAACACCCTGCTTCTCTCCGGATAAACCCTCAACCCCTTACATGGCCTTACGAAGGTATGTGCCATTGACTTGTACCCTTGGCAGCTTTTTATTCCCTGCCCCACCCCCATTCCATCCATCCTATGTTTTAGCCAAACCCTATTACTTCTTATTACCCGAACACAAGATATAGTGTGTGGCACATATCAGTGCTCCTTGACTAAATTAAGGAACAAAATATAATGTATAGCTAGCCTGATACTTAGTTCAAAGTATCATTTGCTATATTATCCTGCTAGCTATGCAGGGCAGACATAAGATTTTATATATTTTTTTCTTCCCTACCCTGTCCTGTGTCCACTAGGCTGCTTCTTAATTAGCATGCTTCCACACTGAACAGTTCTCTACCTTTGGGTCTTCAGTTCAAGGCTCATTAGTCTGCGATTATCTGCGCTATTCAGACAATAGTGAACGATTAGCCTGGAAACAAGCAAATGAGACATGCTTATCTCTTTGATCAAATCATATTATTATATATTATCTTCCATGTCTTGTGACTCAGCATTACATGAAAGCTGTGTTTTGGGAACAGAAATAAGATCATTCTAATTTGATCACGCCCCAGCCCAGTTGTTAATCTTGGAAGAACATGGGTGGCAGCTGTGTCTTGAACCTGAATCCAGAGTGTGCTGGCTGCACCTTGTAACCAACTTCTAACACTTTTTCTTTTGAGAATTACCACAAAGAAGATCTGTGAGCCTTAACAACTTCTTTCCTTCTATTGTAGGAGTTTAATGATCTTGCAAATTATTGACTGAGTGCCTATTATTAAACTTTTTTTTTTTTTTACAGATTGAAAGAGTAAAATGGAAATGACTTTTAAAGGCATTTCTTTCTTGCCTTCACAGCCCATGACCATGACCAGCAGTCCTGAATGTGCGGGATAATGGAGGCTGCCCACTGCACTGTGCTTGCCTCTGCCTCTCTCCGTTTCTCTCCTCTCTCCTCTTCCCTCCCAATCTTTTCCTCCCTCCATTTTCATAGAGCACATTCACCTCCCCAACACTGCTTTCTGCCATCTTGCCTTTTCTCCTTGCTGCTGCCTCTAAATACGGTGAATGGAGTGTGTGTGTGTGTGTGTGTGTGTGTGTGTGTCTGTCTGTCTGTCTGTCTGTCTGCTGGGGGGAGAGGAAAAGCAGTGGAAAAGAAACAAGGTCTTCAACCTATAGGAATTAACAATCTAAAATAGAATATATATATATATATATATATATATATATATATATATCCCTTATTTATATTTATATTTTTCTCCTCCTTACATAAAAAAACCCACATAAATACAGCACTATCACAAGGGCGCCTGGCTGGCTTGGTCATTTGAGCAACTGACTCTTGATTTCAGCTCAGGTCATGATCTCAGTTTGAGGGATTGAGCCCTGAGTGGGGCTCCGCGCTGACAGCCTGGTATTTGCTTTCTCTCTCTCTCTCTCTCTCCCGCCCCTACGCGTGTGCCTGCGTGCCCTCTCTCAAAACAAACAAACAAACAAACAAACAAACAAACAAACAAAACCCCAGGATTATCGCAGCCATAAGGAGGCTTAGGGAACATTTGGCCTCTCACATGGGGTAACTGAAGCTCAGAAATGTGAAGGGACTTGCATAAGCCAGAGCTCAAATATGCCACAATTTTATACACGGGGGCAGAGCAAATGCATTATGTTAATGTGCTGAATGCCTCTGTTAGGTCAACGGACTTTTCTGCAAATGAGGGGGAGATGGATGCATGATTGGCGACCGGGCCATTAGGAGAACTCCATTTCAAAGTTAGGGCTGAGGGTGGGGAGTGGAGTCCCTCCACTGCTTATGCCCATAGTTGCCTTGCACTGGCTTTGACCCCATCGTGGACTCTTCCACAAATGCCAACCATCACATTCAGAACTTCCCAGGGAGGACCTTGAGCTTTAGAAGAGATGCTACAAGTGTCCAAACGATGAAGGAATAAATATCTAAGTAGGGGGACTCTACTTCCTGATTTGCCGGGGACAGCCCTAATTCATGCCTGTCGTCTGAGCGCCCTACCGCTTAGGGTACTCTTGCACTATCAACAATATCCCAGTTCGGACAGAAATTATGTGATCACCCTACTTATAAGCCACGAGGCAATGAGAAACAGAATTCTCAACTTAGTTTCTGCTCTTCTAATCCTCTGGAACAGGTTTCACTTCTAATTAGTGTGCAAAGTGCCAAGCAACGATTTATTATTAGTTCTGGTAATCATCATGCACTTTATGCATAGATAATCCCTTCACAGGAATCTTTCAGAGTGCTTTATGAAGCCTCACATTTTTGTAACATTTGTGATATTACTCCCAAATTACCGATGACATCTGTAGCCACGAGGTTAAATGATCTGTGCAAGGTCACACATCGATTTAGACAGAGGCAAACCTGGAAACATTACGGGCATTATAATTATTTAATATTGTAAGAGCCCTTCTCTTTGCAGAGTTAATTTCTTACAACTCTATGAGCTAGGCCCGCTTTATTTTAAACTGACTCTATTTTAAAACAGAGCCAGACACCAGAAGAGTAACAAGTATTGGCAAATATACTCTGTAACAAAGTCGCTTTGGGGAAGGGATTCTTTGAAGTCCCTACCAAAGGTTACTCTTCAGAGGGCCTCAGTAGACAATACGCCACCTCCTACTCATGAGTGACTTCACCCCTACTTTACCTAGATAAACTAGACTATTGAGTGAAAGCAGATTAAACTTCTTTCTTGTGTGGATAAAGACTCAGCGACAAAACCCATCCACTCAATTACCCCAGGCTGAGTTTGGTGCCCCTGCTTCATGCTTTCATTAGCCTGCTTTATCATGCCTCTACCATTATCCTAATCTCTACAAGCCCCTTGAGGAGAAGAGAGTATCTTCAAGCCTTACTCATGTCTGTATCTTCGAAGCTTTGTATAGTTTCCAGCACACAGCAGATATCCCATAAATAGCTCTTGAATGAAATAAAAAGATTATTTTGTATTGCAAACAAAACATATTACTTCATGGAATTCAGGCACTTGAGTTGTATTTTTTAAAATTTTTTTAGTGTTTATTTTTGAGAGCGAGAGAAAGAGACATAGACAGATTGACCATGAGTAACGGAGGGGCAGAGAGAGAGGGAGACACAGAACCTGAAGCAAGCTCCAGGCTCCATGCTGTCAGCACAGAGCCTGATGCGGGGCTCGAACTCGCAAGCCTCCAGATCATGAACCAAATGCCGACGCTTAATTGACTGAACCACTCAGGCACCCCATATTTTTTTGAATTTTTAACTCATACTATCATAATATACTTATTTGTGAAGGCTTAGAATATGCCCATTGACCTAGAAGTTGTACATTCTCTATGTTTATATGAATGTGGAACCATTTGTTTAGAAGAGAAATTTGGTAAGTTTACCTAACCTCAAAGTTTGTCATATTCTTGAGCCAATTTTAAATTCAAGCTACTTGTGTCAAAAAAACTTAGTAATTATTTTCCAAGCGATCCTACAATATCTCTTTTAAATAAAGGTAATGAAACGAGAAGTTTTGCTTCACTTCGAAATATCGTAATTGTGTTCTCAATTGAAAAGTTATTTAAAAACGATTTCAGCTTTGGTCTATATAGACTTTTCCCAGGTTAACTAATTAAAACAAAGCTACTTGTGATATGAGGAAGGTGGGCAGGCATATTTAATGAGTAAAATATTGGAAGTTAAACATTTCAGGTTTTGTCATAAAGTGATTGGACTGAAGTTCTTTTTACTAGCACCTTGTTAGATATGAAATAATGAACACCTCATTGGGTTTAGGTAATTTTTAAACGTTTATATATACTTAGTCCACTTTATGTCATTTTCAAAATTAGGTTTAAATGCAATTCTCTGAAAGAAGGTCAAAATCAACGTTGTGAGGGTACTGATTAGCTACAGGGCCAATAGCCTGAAAGACACACATTTTGAATCCTTCGTTAAGATTTTATGCTCCCGTAGGATATTGGCTGCTCTTTGGTGGCTGATCATCATGGTTGATATAACGATTCGTACAATGCAGCAGGTTTGGTATTCAGCCACCCTGTAACAAGAAGTGGAGTCTCATAGCGTTGCTAGTACCCATTATAGTATGGATATATGCTCCATAATGCAACAGAATACCTCAGACTAGTCACTGCTTTATGCATAGATTTCAGGTATTAAAGTCAATTTGGAAAACAAGTTAACTGACTGGATAAGTAGTATTAGAAAATAAGTAGTGACTGGAAATTGGGGGGCGGGATCAGAACCCGGGAATCAGAACCCGGGCTAATTTGGTTTTGTTTTTTGGAAGTCTGTGACTTACCACAGGAAAAAAAAACATCCCATAAAATTTCAGAACTTGATTGCCATCATGGTATAACCTGATTTAAGAGTAGAAAGTAAATTTCAAGAACTGTTTTATGAATCATTCTGATGTCTGACACCAAGAATCGTTCCATGGCAGGAGAAGGCAAGAATTCTTTCTTATATTACAACTTGGGCTTGGTAAACCATTACTTCACAGCACTGGTATTAATTATGAATTATCTCCATGCAGAAACAAATTTGTCCGATTATAATGATTATCTAATCACATTAGATTAGTTAAGGGTCATTTGCACATTGTGATGTCATAAAGGTCGATCCAGGCAAAGGTTTAACCTGTTTCAATCCAGCACAAGTTTTAATAAATTAACATGTATCAGTCCTATCAATATGGATTTGTTATCAAACCCATGGAAAATGAAAGGGTTATTATTGAAAATGGTGAAGGGTCTGAGATTTTACCCTGCCTGTAAGCTAACAAGTTCGCCTGCTACAGTCTCACTGACGCTGACAGAAGACATGAGATTCCTGGGTCAGAGACAAGGGACTTTGTTTTCTTAAGTTATTTATTTTGGGGAGAGCTTAAGTAGCGAAGGGGCAGAGAGGAGGGGACAGAGGATCTGAAGTGGGCTCTGCACTGACAGGCTGACAACAGCGAGCCCGATGCGGGGCTCGAACTCACAAACAGCAAGATCATGACCTGAGCCGAAGTTGGATGCTCAGCCAGCTGAGCCACCCAGGCGCCCTAAGACAAAGGACTTTTTAAGTCACCGTGCCTGAGACAGCATGAACCTCATGATCACCTCACTGCCCATTGCCCTTCCCCTGAGTACCACAGGAGTAACACTGGGTGGCCCACATAATGAATGTACTTCACACCAGAGGAACCTCGAGCTGAGGAAGTGCTAATCATTTATAATTGGCTGCAAGCAAACCTGCCCCAACTTGCTTTAGAGAAAGACATTTTCCTTGTGATACTGGAGAGTACACAAATCTGCCCTTTGTTCTGGAGGAAGAAACTGTGTCTTCTAAAGATGTTTGCTAAACAAACGTATTTGAAAAGATAGTATAGAAAGATCAAAGGCAACCATTTCCCAGTTCTCAAAACATGCAAAAATGCAACAGAGCCATGAAGAATTGTCTTCCAGCAGTCATTTGTTAATCATATTTATTTCACGTTGCTACTTTAAAACTTGAAATTATAGTACAAACAACTTGGTTCTTATCAGATATCACCATCTAAGTACTTTTTTTAAGTATGTGAGCCCCTGTTGCCTTAGACTAGTTGTTTGTGAGTAACACTTTACATGATGGGTCCCTAGAACATTGAAACACTTGCATTGACTTTGGAAGGTCATATAATTCTCCTGAAGGCACAATATGGCTAATGGCTTATATTAGTGGCTCTGCATGGGCCATTCACTTTCATTCCAATGATGCAGTTGTATCACGGTTTCACTGAATGATTTTGAAATCCTCAGTCAAATTGCTTCTTCCAAAGGTCATGTTTACATAACAGCTGACATTGTGAGAAGGCATAAATTTGGATACATGGGCAGAGACATTGGTTTCTTGATACAGAAATCCATTTGCCTGATGCCGATTTTGACAGCTTTTCTTTTAACGGGCTTGGTTCTGTTGCATCAAAGGCAGTTTTTGATGCAAAAATCTCTTGATGGGTTGTCAGGGATTTCTGTTTGCCTTTGATCACATTGCCAGCACCCCTCATTTATGTAGAGGACACAGGAGCCCACCTCATTACTGATCGTTTGGTTATCTCCATGCGCCATTTTCTCTCTTGCCTGTGACTGCCACATGTTCTTCTAGCTTCTTTCTGGAAATGTAGAACTGCTCTGACTCCCGTTCCTTGACTACCTTCAATTTGACCTACCCATTTCAATTTTAGAGGCGACTTCCTCCATCAAGCTTATTCTGTTCCTCCAAATCCAGAATAAGTTTCCTTCCTAGACGGTGGCTCAGGCCACCATGCTTCCCTACACAACTGCACTTATCACACGCTCATGTACATTTCTGCTTCCTTGCTTTCATTTCCTGTTGATCTTTGAGCTCCTTGAGAGCAGGGAGTATAATCACCGTATTTCCGTACCCTAGCACAGCGCCAGGCACAGAGTAGTTAATACATTGCTGCTCAATTGAATTAAAAAGAATTTATGAAGTTCAGCTGAGATCATGTATACACCTGGAGAGCTTGTTTTGCCATCCTAATAGGGGTTCCAAAAAGTTTCCTCAAACTGAATTACATTGAAGTGTTGCGACCGATTTAGATAAACTATGTAAGCTACCTAGAACAAGTTTGCGCATGGATGCGAGATAATTTTAATACTTTTGTGGAACCCAAACACTCTAAATTTTAAAAGAATGTTTAAATAATTTTGCATGGACATTATTTACCTGCAAATGATTCATTTTTTGTTGCCTGTGATTCCTCTGCAATCATTATCCATACTTGCAAAGGTTTTTTCTAAACAAGAAGACCTAACCCATAAAGCTTTTCCAAATGCAATTAAATTTTCATGAATACTAAATTCAACAATTAACAGAGTTGACTTAATTCTATATTTTGTGAACACTTAATTAAGCATTTGATAATCGTGATGTGAACTTTTGCCTTCTGCATTGGATGCCAAGAGTTTTTATCTTTAATGTTGCAAATAAATTTGGGGGGTTCTTGAAAAACCAGTAGGGGCTAGGTACCTTGCTTATTGTGACTGACGAAAGAAATTACCGTGTATACAATCTACACTTAAAATGTTTCTACGTAAGACGAAGGACAGCTGACAGAGAAGCAGGTTTATGGTGTTGACTCTATACTAGAGAAAAAGTGATTTCTATTGACCATACTCATAGAAGACCTTTGGAATTATAGTTATTGTACTGTATAATTATTCCTTTACAATAAAAGCTTGTATGTAGTTAACCTAGATAAATAGCTCAGTCTTGCTTAGATATTTGGGTTTTTTTTCCTAAGGTGCTGAGTGTGATCTTTACCTCATGATCCCAGCTACCCAACTGATGCTGTAATTATGTCTAATATAGGGTTGTTCTAATATTTGCAGCCTACCCCAAAGAATACATAAGCACTTAATAAATGTGTGTTACATTAAACAATGAATGAATTTTACTGTGAGATTTTGTTACTCGAGTATCCTCAGAAGACATAAGGTTGTGCAATTATTTTTAAACCAAAAAGACACATGATGGTACAGAAAGGTGCAGGCATAAAGACCCTGTGGGTGAAAATTAATTAAAATCACTGGCATGTTTTTTTTTTTTTGGTTGATTTTATAATTCTCTTTTGTATGAAACTGAATCATAGTCTCACTGAAATTTATTAACAAAATGGCATATGTGGAGCACTGGAAATTAATCTCTTATCATTTTTTTATGTGTTTAAAAATTGAAGAGGCAAGGGGAAAGGTTAGGCTTTTAAAAATCAATTTCCTCCACAACATTTTTAATTAGGTCTACAGCAGAATTGTCACCTGAATTCTCATTGTAGATGAATTACTGGCACTGCCTACGTACAGTCTTTAATATTGAACCTGCTAGAAGATATTTTTGGAACTAAAACCACAGAGCTCTGTGTAAAAACCATGATGATATGGTGAAGGATAAACGGCTATCAATATCACAAAACAAGTGAATACACAAACAGAAAAGCAGAACCAGACTTATAAATACAGAGAGCAAACTGATGGTTGCCAGAGGGCAGGGGAGTAGGAGAAACGCAAAATGGGTGAAGAGGTGCAGGCTTTCAGTTATGGAATGAATGAAGTCATGGGGATAAAAGTCATGGCCTAGGGAATATAGTCAATGACATTACAGTAGCGTTGTGTGGGAGGCAGATAGAACCTATGTGTATGGTGAGCAAAGCATAAGGTACAAACTTGTTGAATCAGTAACATTGCATGCCTGAAACTAATATAACCTTGTGTGCCAACTATACCTCAACTAAAAAATAGAGCTATAGAGGGGCACCCGAGTGCCTCAGTGGTTCAGCCTCCAACTCCTGATTTCGGTTCAGGTCGTGGGTTCATGGGATCGAGCCCTGCACTGGACTCTATGCTGGGCATGGAGCCTGCTTGGGATTCTAGCTCTCTCCCTTTGCCCCTCTCCCCTGCTCGTGTTCTCTCTCTCTCTCTCTCTCAAACTAAATAAACATTTAAAAAATAGTTATTGATAGTACTTTTAAAATTTTTTTTATGTTTATTTATTTTCAAAGATAGTGAGCAGGGGAGGGACAGAGAGGGAGAGAGAGAATCCCAAGCAGGTTCCACAGTGTCACACAGAGCCCGATGTGGAGCTTGAACTCACAAACCGTTGGATCGTGTCCTGAGAAGAAATTAAGAGTCAGACACCTTGCCAACTGAGCCACCCAGGCGCCTCTTTATAGTATTTTTAAAAATTGAGATATAGTTGCCACAGTGTCACATCAGTGTCATTTAAGAATCAAAATGAACAAGCAAAGGGGGAAAAAAAGAGAGAGAGAGGCAAACCAAGAAAAAAGACTCTTAACTCTGGAGAATGAACTGATGATTACCTGAAGGGAGGTGGGTGAGGGGATGGGTAACCTAGGTGATGGGAATTAAGGAGGGCACCTGTGATGAGCACTGGGCGTTGTATGGAAGTCAAATCACTGTATTGTACACCTGAAACTAATATTACATTGTATGTTAACTTGATGGAATTTAACAAACGTAAAAGAAAAGCCATTGTGACTCTTAACTACAAGTCGATAAACTGAACAATTATCTTAAGAATTAGAGAGAAAGGTCAGCAGTATTTCTTTTTTATTATTTTAGAGAGAGTGAGCACACGAGTTGGCGGGGGCGGGGGCGGGGGTGGGCAGAGGGGGAGAGAGAGAGAGAATCTGTTTTTTTCTAATGTTTATTTTACTTTTGAGAGAACACAGCATGGGAGGGGCAGAGGGAGGGAGACAGAAGATCTGAAGTTGGCTCTGCACTGACAGCACCAAGCCCGATGTGGGGCTGGAACGCACGAACTGCAAGATCATGACCTGAGCCGAAGTCGAAGGCTCAACCGACTGAGCCACCCAGGCCCCCCAGTTCAGCCATATTTCTGCGGAGATCTGAGTGAAGTGTTCTTAAGAAGATCTCTAAAGGTACTTTTAAACTGAATCAGTTTAGGAAGCCCATCTCAAAAGCAGATAAATTTCTGCTCCAAATCTATGATCTTCATTTCACTTAATTATACTACCTGGGATTCTGCCAGTTAGGGATTTGGTCAGGTTTATTCACTATGATAGCTAACTTGACAATAAATTATATTTTAAAAAATAAATAAATAAAAGTGGAAATGTTTGTGAGAAGAAGAAAGGCTCTCACGCTTTCCTACCTTCTCATGGATGTCATCAATATACTTGCCTCCCCTTTGAACTCCATTGGGCTGCTTGTCTGAGAATTGACAAGTTTGGGGGTGAAACGGAAGTTGGCAAGTTGGAGCGCAGAAGGAAACAGAGCCACCAAGAGTGGGATGCTGTGGTGCGTATGTGGGGTAGAAGGTACGGGAATGTAGTTTGCGACACTAAAAGAACTTACTCCCTGAGGAAGGGGTCACTAGGTGGTAATGAGAGGGGAGCACAGAAAAGGAAGTCAAAGGATGACAATGACTGCCTACGTCTGCTTTGAAATTTTGCTTCATGCTCGCACCTTCTCTTATGACATAGCCCACTTGTATCCAGAATCGTATCATTCCTGTGACAGTGCAAGTATATTAAGGATTCAATAGACGTCTGTGGGCTTGTAGCGTGGATGCTGTAGGTCGGTAGCTCAGGTCCCCTCCATTTTAATACTGAAGCACTCATTCCCGCAGCTCTGGCAGGGTTGAGCCCCTTGCTGGCTTCCAATTAAGTCCTTCTTTGGGATTTGGCCTTGGGCAAAGATCATTTCACCCAAGTCACGCCCTCTCCCCAAGGTCAGCTGGCGTCCAGTGACTGGTCATTGTGAAGGTCCAAGGTCCAAGGTCCATGACCACTCGTGTCAATTTGAGCACATTCTGAAAAGCCATCCCTGCTCCAGAGCTCCCCAGATCAGCTGAGGCCTTTGCTGTGACTTCATCACAATCCAGCTTCTCCCTCTTCCCGGTCGTTCTTCCTTCCCCCAATCCCCCACAAATGTGCATTCTATTCCTAACTTTCAACAGCACATCTATGTCTCAGAGTCCATTTCTTAGTGAACTGAACCTTCACCACTCGAAAGAAGAACTGTTATAACTGTATTTTTGTTGAAAAATGAATTTCAAGGTTCAGGCATTTCAGGAGGTATAGATGATGTTTTGACTTGCAATACAGTTGCCTGTATTTTGGAAAGACGAACTCCTGGACCTTAGCTATCTTCCAAGAGTATACAAAGCTTTTTGTGGTAATGCGCTTGATGAACTCGGTCAAGTTGCTTTGAATGCAAAGCTTGGAAAAATTGTTCTTATCTGTTCTTAGTCTTAAGTGGCTTCTTTCTTCTCTAACCACAGATAATGCGCCTTTGGTTAGCCCCATTTCCTTTGAACTTCTCTAACGGATGTCACACGGATAGCCATAATTACATTTATAGATCAGTACCACGCTGATGAGACTTGGAGTCTGACAACAAGGCAGTTGTGAGCAACGAAATCTTCTTCCCTTCCATTCTTTCTAATTCTTCCCCTGCACTTCATGCCCCACTCTTGCTCTTCACAAGAACTTAAAAAACAAAATTCTTGAGATGAGTGGATGGCTCAGTCGGTTAAGAGTCCAACTCTTGATTTTTGGCTCAGGTCATCATCTCACAGTTAGTGGGTTTGAGCCCCACATTGGGCTCTGAGCTGACTGTGTGGAGCCTGCTCGGGATTCTCTCTCCTTCTCTCTCTGCCTTTCTCTCTCTCTTTCTCTCCCAAAATAAAGAAATGAACTTAAAAAAATGTAAAATGCTTTAAAAAACCAACAGAACAACAATATTTTTTAAAAATTTATTTATTTATTTTGAGAGAGAGTGAGCAGAAGTGGGAGACGGAGAGGGAGAGGGAGAGAGAGAGAATTCCAAGCAGGCTCTGCACTGTCAGCACAGAGCACGATGTGAGGCTGCAATGCAGGAACAGTCAGCTCATGACCAGAGCTGAAATCAAGAATGGGACGCTTAACCGATTGAGCCTCCCAGACGCCCGAACGAAACAACAATCTTCACCAACACCTGTTCAACCTTGGATTAAAACCTGAGACCTAAGTAGAAATGTGTATTAGCGTTAAGAAAAGTATAAAGGAGAGAGGAGTACAGGAGGAAAGGAAAGAAATTTTTCAGAGAGACAAATCCTGCAATCTGATAATGACACTTAAAATTTTTTTAAATGCTTTATTTATTTCTAGGAGAGAGAGAGACAGTGTGAGCAGGGGAGGGTCAGAGAGAGAGGGAGTCACAGACTGAAACAGGCTCCAGGCTCTGAGCTGGCAGTCAGCACAGAGCCCGACGCGGGGCTCGAACCCACGAACCGCGAGATCATGACCCAAGCGAAAGTCGGGCGCTTAACCGACTAAGCCACCCAGGCGCCCCTGATAATGACACTTAAACTAATCTAATAAAATGTGAGACCGTGTACAACAAAAGTGTGTGTGCTAATTGTTTCACCATTCTGTTTCACAGTAGGAATTCTAGAAATCGCAAGGAAGAACAGATGTTGAGAAGAGCTTGGGCAATGCTCTTTACTCTTTGTATCATGAAAAGGAAAGACAAATGAAAGGCATTCCCTAATTTCTTATACAGGGATATGTGCTTCCCCGACTTTTTCTATTTCTTATTAAGAAAAGACATGGGATGAGCTAAACGAGCAAATGGACTTAAACTCATATCGCCTTGTGTCTATTTGTTTTAGAAAGAATTGTACTACTTTGAGGAATTCAGCGTGTTGTGAGAGTTAAGCTAATTTCCTTTTGTGCGCTGGTTCATTTGAGATTTAATTGCCTCCGGGTAGCCTGAAATGACTACATGTCACAAGATGATAATTTACTGAAATCTGACATGATCTAGCATGCAGAGAATTCATCAGGTTTATTTGTGAGTTTGGAACCATGGTAATCAACAGTCAGGCCAGATGTTTTATGGGCTAAAAAGAGATACCAGGCAGTGTTGGGTGAGATTATCTAAGTGCGAACACCCACGCGCCCTAGGTGTGATGGTGAGTGCGGCTGCTTCAGTTGCATGTTATTAACTGGCACTGAAAAAAAAATCCTACTCAAATCTTTCATCCATCATACAGCACAGAGGAATAATTTCCGCCTGAACTCTGGATGCAATGTAGGGAAGGATAGATAGGCTGTGGCGGTAACTCAAATGAATGGGAGTTTAAGTAGGGCAGAGCGACATAAAGGCAGGAATGTATGCATATTCAAATTACCCATCTGCACCACCTACTTCCACATGAGGCATTTTAGCATGCTTATTACCCAGGAACATTTTAATGAGGTGCTCCCTCTCAGTACCTGAGCTAGTTTGCGTCTCCCAAAAGATTACTTTTTATATGATTCTAAAAGAAAAATAAGCGAGGGCTGAATATTTCATAGGTAGATTTCAGGGGAAAAGCCGTCTCTCTTCTATTTTTATTGTTGGCTTGTTGATGAGGAAAAAATACGAAATAGCGGACAGGAAAAGATGGAGGTATAAGTAAAAATGAACATATAAACGATGTCTTCACTATTACTTTATATGTGAAACTATACACGTTTCAGGGCGAACAGCGAACGAATTAAACCATCACGTTTCCGATTACATATTTCAGACAGAGGCCAGAATTTAAAATTTCTGCCTCAAAAGCCTACCACACTGATTTCATCAGAGGGAGAAATATGACTTCGGTAAGCTGTGAGCTTGAATTTGTGTGATGCTTATCAAACCATATACGGTGGAATTGTATACAATAAATAAATTAGAACATCAAAAACAAAAGGTTTTGGAATGTAAGTGTCGTTAATGCCTTTGCATGTTAAATTAAAATGTATCGACATCTAAGATGTTTGTGTTTCCCAAGTGATGACGTAAGACATATCGTTTCCTTGAATGAAAGCTATGTCCATTACATGCGTAATTTTCTTTTCGAAATTCACATAGGTATTAAGTATTTTCCCACATGGTCTCACGTGCGACACTAAAGGGTTCTAGACCTCAGTCTCTTCTTTGAAAAATGGAAGATTTAAAAGATATTTTGTTACTCTACTTTTGAATTTCCAAAGCATATGACTCTTTAATCTTGATATTTTGTTTTAAAAATGACAAATGTTCAATAACTGATGGATATGTCCAGTGTTTATTAGGATACCGTTGTGGTATTAAATTTTTTTTTTAATTTCTTTATTTATTTTGAGAGACACAGAGAGAGAGAGAGAGAGTGAGCAGGGGAGGAGCAGAGAAAGAGTGGGAGAGACAGGCTCCCTCGGAACCCGATGCGAGGCTCAAACTCATGAACGGAACCGGAACCTCGAGATCACCACCTGAGCCAAAACCAAGAGCTCAAGGACTAAGCCCCCCAAGCCCCCCAGGATACCATTGTTATTATGATCCCAGGACTGTTGTAAGAGCCAACACTCAACAAAAGGGACCCAAAACCATTTTCCAACTTATTTATTGATTCAGCAAAAAGAAGACTTTTGCAAAAGGTATTTGTAGCTACTTTCGTCAGACGTCTACGTATTGTCATGGGACTCTATCAAAAGGGGTCCTCTCTGCTGTACTTCATATATTAGGAAAATTCCGTCTTCACCGGTGGACTCATCTATCAGCAGAGTGCCCCCTGGTGTCCTGTCCAAATTTATACAGGGTAGACGGTTCGGAGCCTTCAGACCGCCCTGTTGTCTCGGTGTAAGAAGGCGTGGGCCGAAGGCGGGTGGTACTTTTGATTCTCACTTCCTCACGTTAGAGCTATAAGTTGAAAGATCTAATTTGACCTTGTTTGGGAGAAGCCAAAAAAGCAGGCTTCCCGACTTTATTCAGTTTTAGACTCCTGAGGCCAGTGTAGTCACATCACCATAAATGTGGACACATCGTTCTCACTGGAATGCAGCAGGCAGGCCAGGATCACCATAAACGTTAGCTCTCAGTTTTAAAAAAAATTTAATATTTAATTAAACAATTTTTAATACTTGTTTTTGAGAGAGAGAGAGAGAATGCGAGGCTGTGCTAGTGGGTGAGGGGTAGAGAAAAAGAGGGAGACACAGAATGTGAAGCAGGCTCCAGGCTCCGAGCTGTCAGCACAGAGCCAGATGCAGGGCTCAAACCCATGAACCCTAAGATCATGACCTGAGCCAAAGTTGGACGCTTAACCGACTGAGCCACCCAGGTGACCTTAGCTTTCGTTTTTGGTGACATGTAAACAAGTACACAAAACATACCTCGTGGTATTACAGAATTATAACATACCTACATCTATACACACACACACACACACACACACACACACACACACATACACATGTAAAATTTATTTTTGAGAAAAGTTGGCTGACATCTGCATAGATTTAGGGGTTATATATAAATTATATAAAATTTAACCGTATGTGTCATTCACATAGAATCATAGACTTGGAAAGAACGCTAGCAAAGAATTTAAGAACGATTTAGTGGAAGTCCCTAATTTTATAGATAAGAACTCTGAGGCTCAGATATTGAGTGAATCACTACAGAACCATTTGTTGGCAAAGGCTAGGGCTATAGTAGTTTGTCTTTTTCGAGATACAAATGCCAGCTGCTCATGTCTTGAATTCAGATATGTTCTTTTTTTAAATTTTATTTTTAATGTTTTGTTTATTTCTGAGAGAGAGAGAGAGAGAGAGCATGAGCAGGGGAGGGTCAGAGAGAGAAGGAGATACAGAATCAGAAGCGGGCTCCAGGCTCTGAGCTAGGCGTCAGCACAGAACCCGATGCGGGGCTCGAACCCATGAACCGTGAGATCATGACCCGAACCGAAGTCGGACGCTTAACCGACTGAGCCACCCAGGCACCCCAAATTTAGATATGTTCTAATACATGTTTTGAATAATTTGTTTTGCTTACCTTAATTTAGGGGCAACTTATCTACATTACCAATATCCTTACATAAAGGTATGTTGAGAATTTACCAGCTTTGGGCACTGAATAGTGCTTAAATGAGGCAACGATGGTCTACCACACCATGGTAGATGCTGTATATGTTTGCACCAGATTATAAAATATATTCTTCATTCATTCATGTATATAGTAAATGCGTATTTCTTTTGGGTACCTGTTTTGTTCAGTAAAAAGTTACATAACCTTCAGAAGGAAGAAATTTTCCAGTGTGGGGCCCAAATTATAGAGCTACACTTTAGAGAACAAAGATCACGATATGTTTCCCATCACCTCAATTTTTATGCTGTGAACACTCATCTTGTACTGTGTCATGAAGACCTTTGTGCCTTATAGCTTCAGAATGAGGTTACTATGAGCCATATTTTACATCTTTATTTTACATTTCCTCCCGGCTCACTTTCCAAAATACACACATTTATCATCACTGTTGAGCACCATCTCATGGGATAGAGGACACACAGGTGTCCAAAAAACACCAAAAAAGGATCCAAAAGAAGTCGTGAGATCATCTAGAAAGCAAAGCAAGATGAGACAAACACTAACTCTTGTTTTCTTTTAAACAAGCAGCTGGGGAGGGTTTTGTTTTGTTTTGTTTTAACTACAGAGAGAATCCAAAACATGAAATAGCTTAACATTATTAATTAAAAAAAAATACCTCTTTCAAAATGTCTGTCCCTGGGGCGCCTGGGTGGCTTAGTCGGTTAAGCGTCCGACTTTCTCTTGGGTCATGATCTCGCGGTTCGTGGGTTTGAGCCCCGCGTCGGGCTCTGTGCTGACTGCCAGCTCAGAGCCTGGGCCTGTTTCAGTCTGTGACTCCCTCTCTCTCTGACCCTCCCCTGCTCATGCTGTCTCTCTCTCTCTCTCCTAGAAATAAATAAAACATTAAAAAAAAAATGTCTGTCCCTAGAAGGTGAAAATCTAGTCTGACTCCGTATTACCTAGAAACTTTAGAAAGCAATCCTTCCACTCTATCGCATTGGTGATTCTACAACATAGCTTCACAATAAGCTGTCCTTCAAGGCTCCCAGAAACTCAAGGATGGGTATAAAAATAATCAAGCCTAAGGCACAACCTATTTTAATAATAGAGGGGCTGTTATTCATTGAACACCTACGATGTACCCAGGTTTCTGCTGGTCCATTCATACATCATCTTCTGTCTCTACCACGAAACTATAAGATTGATACTTTAGTTTTACTTTACAGTCGAGAAAACTATGACTCAGAGAGTAAAGATCCCCTCCGGGCCATAGGGGTGTCATTGAGATTTGAAGCCATATTCCTGTCATTCCAAAGTCCATTCTTATTCTACTGGGCAACTTTGTCCTAAGTGTATATAGTTTTGGATAATTTTTTTTTTTTATGTGGCAGAAGGGAATGAGAAAATCCACTCACTGTTTTTTCAACCCTCTAAACTTCTCCATGACCTTCAGCATCTAAATCTGTCTTTCATGGTCCATAAGCTGTTCTCTCAAGCTGGGAACCAATTTATCTGGGCCTGGAAACTTGAGGCCCCTTCAAGAAGCCAAGTACTTCCTATCTCCTCAATTATCTCGGATGTCAATTCCTTTGTTTCTTGTACTGTTTCCAGTTTGGATAACCTTGAATGAGGGGACCAAGGCAAATTACGGCATTGAAGGTTTCTTCTTTCTTTCCGATCATGCCGCATGCTCCATCCGCGATTTCCCCCTGCCATCAGTGGATCAAGTGCTATGAACAGCACTGACTATTGACCTCAAAGACCTGGAATCACTGACAAGTATTCTGATTCATCAACCGTACTTTCCTTGGAATTATAGTAATGATGATCTGGCCATTTCAGGGCAATAGATTTTCTTTTGAAAAGTTTTAGTACAGATGATGATGTTCTTAACACTGACAGCACTTCGCAGGCCACAGAGGTTTCAGTTTTAAAGTAATTCTCATTTCTTCTACAGAATTATAGCCACAATGACCTGGTCATGATACCTTGCATGTATTTCAGGTGCATTTTTAGGAGAAGCAAACCTGAAATTGGTCCTAACCAACAAGTCCTCTCAGGGTCTGTTGGTTGACCTTTCCAGAGATATAAACATGAAGCATATTTAGCACTTGAGAAGTTCAGTTTTCCTCTAGGCCAAGTTCTAACTAGGTAGTGAGTCTGGCTCTTCTAATGTTCCCCCATCTATAATTGGGCTGCCCCTTAGAGAGTGTCCCTTTCCAATATATCACAATCTGGATTCCCTCATTACATGAAAAACTGTTCTCTCAAGTGTTATTATATTCGATTTCATTACATAAGCCTTTGAAAAATTTTCTTTGGCCAAATCATTTCCTTGAGAATGTTAATTTTCATCCACAGCATAAATCAATTTGAGACTCTCCATGTGTTTGAATAAAGTAAATAGAACGGCAATCAAAATACCAAAGTTTGTACTCTGGTAAACGAGCAGAAGAGACACTGTCCAGAAGTAAAGTAAGAGAGCCATGGTATGAGGATGTTAGACCTTGGAGACTGTCTGATCTTGCAGACAAGGAAATTAAGGACAAGGAAAATGCAATGATTCACTCAAGTCACAGGGCAAGTTCAAGATTGAACCATGAGAAGAGAACACATGTCCCGTGAAAGCTGTTTATTCTACTATAGCATTTATTTTTAACATTCATTGTGCCCTGGGATTGCTTGGGGAGCTCTTAAAAATACAGATGTCTGGGCCTCATCCCCAAAGAGTCTGATTTCACTTGTCTGGGGTGAGAGCAAGGAATTTGTATTTTTAAGCCCCTCACATAGGCAATTCTGTGCGGCCGAGCATGAGAACGACCAAACTATACCATGACGCCTCTCTAAAAGTATCGGCATAAATCACTGACTCTGAGGCCACAATGGAAATGCCTGTTCTCTTGAATGAATCTAAGAAGACCTTTTCTTGATTGAGTATGTTGGCACAGTCACTACACAAATGGCATGGTTATAAAAGAATGTTGGGGTGCTGTCCCAGACACTGAAGTGGTCAGCCTTTGGCTTACGATTAGACGAATTCCTTCTTCATGAATCTTCATATTTTGTATAAAATTACTGGTTGTTCTTCATATTGTCTGCTTCAGAAAGCCATCCTTCTGTAGTCTTCACTGTAGTCTTGCTTAGATGCCCTGCCGTGTTTTGTCACAGCACTCTGCGTTTCTGTGTACCGCAGCAGGTACCATATGGCATAGGATTGGGGTGAGGTGTGCTTTGTTTTGTTTTGTTTTGCCTGTTTCTCCTCTCAGACTGCGAGAAACCTGGGGGAAGAAATGAGTTACTTATGTGTGTATTTTTTGAAATTTAGCATGTTTCCTGGGAAAGAGTAGATGCTCAGTAAATACCTGTGAGGGGAACTGCATTTGGAGTCCTAAAAACTCAATTACAATGGATTCAGCAAACAAAGAGGGAAAGATGTTGCCAATTCAGGATAAAGATAATGAGATAGAGGGCCTGGTGCCAAAGCACCAGAAGTATGGCCGCCTCTGCTATTTCCAGAAGGAAAGGATGGGATGTGGATCATGTCCTTGTACTAGTAAGTTTACGCATGTTCCTTCATTATGTGCTCATGATAACGTTCAAAGTCGTCATTCTCAGTTCTGATTGATGTGTGAGGAAGTTGATGCTTTAGAGAAAGCACCTAACTAACTTATATGGGTTAGCTAACTTGTCCAAAGTCACCCAGGTAGTAAATGGAGACAGATTTCAAACTCAGGTTTTTCTGTCTCTGCAATACTTGCCTTGCTGATTATTCTCAAAACCTCACTTCTTATGAGGTTGATTTATTATTTCACTTTACCCAGCCTAAAATTCTGAGGTAAAAGGAATTTATTTAAAATCCTCAATTATGGGGTGGGGGGATGGATGGTTGCTTAACCGACTCTTGATTTCAGCTCGGGTCATGATCTCACTGTCCATGAGATGAGGCCCACATCGGTCTCTGTGCTGAGAGCATGGAGCTTGCTTGGGATTGTGTCTTCCTCTGTCTCTGCTCCTCCTGTGCTTGCACTTTTTCTCTAAATAAGTAAATAAATAAACAATCATGAAAAAAATCCCCTATTATGAAACAAATTTTAGCCTGTTTCTCACAATTTTGCATCCCCAGTGCTTTGAATAGGCTGACTAATAGTAGGTGCTGAATAAGCATTTGTTGAAACAGTAATGCATGAGTAACTCATACTTTGCTCTTAACAAATAGGTCCATTTACTGCATCTAATGCTTACTCCTATCTATCGCTTCCCCAAATATGTACAAATTTCTTACACATAGATTGTTGCTGATGATAATTAGATATACACTTCCTTGAAAATCCCACTCTATAAATTGTTCCTATGCTCCTCAGATATTTCTGGTCTTAGAATGTGTTAGAAAATGGAGGAGTTCTTGAACTCTGAAATAATGATTCCCTGAAAATGGAATCCTGGTGCCTTCCTATAGGGGACATTAAGGAGATCCTGTCTCTCAAGTGTGAACCATACCATCTGGAGTCCATGTGCTATGGTTCATTAATATCAACAGGACATACAGTATGTTAATAGCTTTATTGAGGTATAATTGATATGTAATAAATAGCAATGTTTGTTTCTAAAGTGTTCAGTTTGGTAAGGTTTGCCATATATTCACACCTGTAATGCCATCGCCAGAATCAAGACAGTAACAAATCAGAGAATTCAACTTCCCTAGAATATTCCTGCTGTCCCTTTGTCTTTTTTTTTTAATGTTTATTTATTTTCGAGGGTGGGGGAGCAGAGAGAGAGAGCGAGAGCGAGCATGAGCAGGGGAGAGGCAGAGAGAGAGAGGGAAAGAGAGAATCCCCAGCCGGCTCCACACTGTCAGCGAAGAACCCGATGTGGGGCTTGAACTCACCAACCATGAGATCATGACCTGAGCTGAAATCAAGAGTCTGTCGCTTAACCGACTGAGCCCCTAAAGCTGTATTTTTTTAACTTTAGGAGGAATTTATTTATTATACAACACCCTTGCCACAAAATGGCAAAACTACTGTGTGTTTGAATTAGTTCTGTGTAATAATTTGTCAAATCATCCACAGTACAATTATAGAGTTGCCTTGTCAACAAATGCAAATTAATGCTTTTTTATTTTTCTAAATATATTTTATGCTAATGGTAGGTATCACTGACTTGCCAATGATGTTTTCCATTTACACCCTTCAGTTTCTATTATTTTTTTCACAGGTGTGTATACATTCTAAAACAAGGCAACATTATTTGAAATTATTATATTTTCTACACTGAACCACAAAAGACCCTGAATAGACAAAGCAACCTGGAGAAAGAACAAAGCTGGGCATCACACTTCTTGATTTCAAACTGTATTATGAAGCTACTGTAGTCAAAACATGGTGCTGGCATAAAAATAGACACATAGACCATAAGAACAGAATAGAGAACCCAGAAATAAACCCATGAATATGCAGTCAACTCATCTGTGATGAAACCACCAAAAATATACAAAATGATTGTTTTCCTTTCCTGGATAACTTTCTGTTTTCCCTGTAGTTAACAATCGTCTTTTGCTGTATGTTTGCTTGTTTTTCTATGTGGTCATAATTAATCAATCCCCAAGCTTTTTTTCTACATACAGAGGGATGAATTTGGACCCTTCTCATGTAATATACAAAAATCAACTCAAACTTGATTAAAGACCGAAATGTAAAACTTGAAACTTTAAAACTCTTGGAAGAAAACATAGAGAAAAATCTCATTGACATTGGTTTTGGTAATAAGTTTTTGGGTATGACACCAAATGCACAGGCAACAATGGCGAAAACAGACAAGTGGGTCTACACGAAGCTAAACAGATTCTGTACGACAAAGGAATTCATCAGCAAAATGAAAATGCCACCTACCAAATGGGAAAAAAATTGCAAACCATACATCTGGTAAGAGGTCCATATCCAAACTATATAAGGGACTCATATAATTCGAGAGCAAAAAATATAATAATTGAATTAAAAATGGTCAAAGGACCAGAATACATATTTTTCCAAAAAAGAGATATAAATGACCAACAGGTATATGGAAAGGTATTCGACATCACTAATCATCAGGTAAATGCCAATAAGAACCACGGTGAGATATCACTTCACGCCTGTTAGGATGGCTATAAGCAAAAAGACAAGTAATTACAAACGTTGGTAAGGATGTGAACAAGGAGGACCCCTTATGCACAGGTGGCGGGCATGTACATTGGTGCAGCCACTATGGAAAACAATATGGAGGCTCCTCAAATAATCAAAAATAGAACTACCATATGATTCAGCAATCTCCCTTCTGGGTATTTATTTATTTATTTATTTAAAGTTTATTTATTTTTTCTGAGAGAGAAAAAGAGAGCACTTGTGAGGAGGAGGGGCAGAGGAAGAGGGAGAATCTCCAGCAAGCTCCGCTCTGTCAGCACAGAGCCTGACTGTGGGGCTGGAACTCATGGACCCATGAGATCAAGACTTGTCCAAAATCAAGAGCCAGACGCTCAACTGACTGAGCCACCCAGGCGCTCCTGGATATTTATTTAAAGAAAATAAAATCAAGAGTTGCTGGGTGGCTCAGTCAGCAAAACGTCCAACTTTGACGTCATGATCTTGCAGTTCGTGGGTTCAAGCCCTGTGTCTGGCTCTATGTTGATAGCTCAGAGCCTGGAGCCTACTTCAGATTCTGGGTCTCCCTCTCTCTCTGACCCTCCCCTGCTTGTGCTCTGTCTTTCTAAAAAATAAAATACAACATTAAAATTTTTTTAAAAAAATCAAATCCGTATCATGTGCCGTTCCACGTTCACTTCAGCATTATTCAAAATTCCCAAGATATGGAATTCATATATATATATGAATATTTTTATCCATAAAAATGAAAAAAATCCTGGTATTTGTGACCACATGGATAAATATGGGAGACACTGAGTTAAATAAGTCAAACAGAGAAAGACAAACACTTATAGGTGGGATCTGCAAAAGTCAAACATGTGGAATCAGAAAGCAGAAAAAGTAGTTACTTGGGATTGGGGGCAGGAATTGGGAGATTTTGGTCAAAGGGTACAGATTTACACTTATAAGGTGAAAAAGTTCTGAGGATCTAATCTACAGCATGGTAGATTGAAATTTGTTGAGAGAGTACTTCTGAAGTGTTCTCACCACACACACACACACACACACACACACACACACACACACACACACACACACCCCAAACCGTAACTATGTAACGTGATGGATGTGTTAGTTAACATGATTGTAGTAACCATTCCACAATGTATAAATACATCAAGCTATTGTGTCGTACACCTCAAATCAATACTATTGTTTTTGGTCAATCATACCTCAATAAAGCTGGAGAAAAATAAAATCGCTTAATTTCTTTTTCATTTTGCTGTCAAACAAATCACTTTAAAACTTATATCATTCTGTAGTGTAAGTATTTTAAAGCTATTTTGCATTATGATGTATCTGAACCTGCAAATTAAAAGGAAAATTTGAGGCAGGCTTTTATAAAGTTCAAGTGAAAAATGTTTCCCTTAAAGTAGTAGCTATATTATTATTTTTAAAACATATTTGTCAACGTTTATTTACTTTTGAGAGACAGAGCACCAGTAAGGGAAGGGCAGAGAGAGGGGAGACACAGAATCTGAAGCAGGTTCCAGGCACTGAGCTGTCAGCACAGAGCCTGACGTGGAGCTCGAACCACAACCTGTGAGATCATGACCTGAGCTGAAGTCAGATGCTTAACCAACTGAGCCACCCAGGCACCCCAGTATTATTATTTTTTTGAATAAAAAAAGAGATTGGGTGAGAATTCTCCATGTAAGTACTTCAGCATTTCACTTGACTGTATATTCAACAGTGTTCACAAATATCATTAGAAAGTAGATTTGGGCATATAGCCTTTTTCTTATTTTAAGTCTATTTATTTATTTTGAGAGGGGGAGGAGGGGCAAAGAGAGGGAGAGAGAGAGAAAGAATCCCAAAGAGGCTCTGCAGTTAGCACAGAAAACGACATGGGGATTGAACTCATGAACCCATGAGATCACGACCTGAACCAAAATAAAGAGCTGGACACTCAACTGACTGAGCCACACAGGCACCCAAACTTTTCTTTTTTAAAGTTAATTTATTTATTTTCAGAGAGAGAGAGAAAGACAGAGAGAGAGAGTGGAGGGAGAGGGGCATGGAGAGAGGGGAGAGAGAGCATCCCAAGCAGATGTCCCAACCTGACAGTGCAGAACTGATGAGGGGCTTGACTCAGGAACCGTGAAGTCATGACCTGAGCTGAAATCATGAGTCTGAGGCTTAACAGAATGAGCCACTCAGCTGCCCCGGGCATATAGATTTTTGTGAGAAACACATTGTCATAGGATATGAATAAACTGGGAAGTTGACAAGTTTATTCCATTGTATTCAATCAAAATAGGAATGCATTTGATCTCTCAAAGGAAGAGAAAAGATTTTGGAAAACGTTACTGAGTTTTCTATCACAAACTTATTTTCTGTATCTTTCCCTCCTTTGATCATGACTATAATTTATGAAGTATTGTTCCAATCCAGCCCAAATCAATGTACTGAGACAGCTCTTTTTTGCCTTTTCATGAAGTTTTGGGGTATCTTCACAATGTTTGCTAAAAGAAGGCAGAATGGTTAAGAATTGTGTAGTTCACACCGTGCATATTAATTACTGTTGGTACATATTTAAAGGAAGCTCCAGATAAACCATTAATAATAGTATTTTGTACTTATTGTCTTGTGAGAAACTTCACATACATTATACCCCACTATGCTGAAATCCTCGTGAAAGTGTCAATGGGTAGGTAACTGTATTATCTTCTTTTAACAGAAAGCTTGAGGCTAGGAGTTAAATAGCTTGCAATTCAAGTACATGACCTGAAAGACACAGAGTGGGAGTGGATCCTGAATTTGATGAGCTCCATGGGTCTTTCCTGAAGGATGGAGATAATGTTTATTTAACAAATTATCAGTTAGAAACGCTGTTTTTTTTTTTAATTTATTTATTTTGAGAGAGTGCGTGAGTGGGTGGGGGAGGGACAGAGACAGAGAGAGAGAGGGGGGATACCAAACAGGCTCCACGCTGTCAGTGCAGAGTTGGACACGGGGCTTGATCCCATGATCCGATCCGTAAGATCATAACCTAAGCCGAAATCAAGAGTTGGACTCTTAACCAATTGGACCACCCAGAAACTGTTAGGTGTATTACAAAATTGTCTCAAAATTTAATCATTACCATAGTTCATGAAGTAAGAAACATTATGACCTCCCTTTCATATGTACATATATTTTTATGAGGAAACCAAAGTGGAAAGAGATTTAATAATGTACCCAATGTCACATACATTTAAAGCAAGTGGAAGTACAGGAAAATAATCTGGGTATTCTTACCCCTAGAATGACGCTTTTTCTTCTATGTCACGTCTAACAATCTGTTAAGAGAATTATCTTGAGAAGTCATGGACAGTACTCCCGTTTCCTGTGCATTTTAGGATCAAGATGGGTCTTGGTTCTATGCCTTTTGCCAGAGTAGTAGTGAGAATTCTGGATCTGAATCTGAAGAATGGGGAGAGACAAAGTTAACTTATGTTTGCAATGCTGTGCAAAGCTCAATGAAGTGGTCTAAACTCTTCCTTTAGTGGACCCAAATTGATACCATTCTCGCATTTCTGCTTAAAATTATTATAAACAGAAAATGAGGGGTGCCTGAGTGGCTTGGTTGGGTAAACTTCTGACGTTTGATTTCAGCTCAGATCATGATCTTGCAGTTTGTGAGTTCCAGTCCCTTGTTGGGCCCCGGAGCTGACAGTGTGTGGAGCCTACTTGGGATTCTCTCTCTCTCTCTCTCTCTCTCTGCCTCTCCACTGCTTGTGCTCTCTCTCTCTCAAAACAAATAAATAAGCATTAAAAAAAAAGAAAATTAATTCAATGGCTTTGAAACCAAAATCATCTGGAATATTCAGAAGCAAAACATCTTCCTTTTGCCCACCATCTCAGTACAAACACATATGGCAGATTCACAAAGGAAAAGACCACAAAAATAATCAAATTTCAACTTTTTCCTTTCATATAATAGGCAATAAAGCAATATTACACTTCATATAAAAGTATACCAGTGCTCAGGGAAATGGAGTTAAATATAAAACTGAAAAAAAAAAAAACCCAGTAGGAAAATATTACAGTTTAATCAACAGTGACATCTGTGTATAGAATACCAATGTTATGGTATTTAGACATTTTTGGTATTGGGTGATAACTGCTAATCAGCTGCAGTCTTGTTTAAAAAGAGCTTCCATAATTTATGGGGATATTAATCTTACTTCATATTTAAGAGTGTTCAAGAATTCTCAGAAATTGAAAGTTGTAATTATATTTAAATATATTTAAATATGGGATCCGTTCCTAAACCATCATATTTGTAAAAAAAAAAAAAAAAAAAAAAAAACCCCAAAAGTTAGATCTAGAGTAAAAATTGTCAGGGGAACTATTAAACTTAATTATACTGAATCTATGTACAAAAATGTCCATTAATGGCTTTTTCACTTCAGAAAGATTCATACTATCTTCAGCTGATGATTTAATGACAGGTCAAAGATCTTACTATGTGTTTGAATTTCTAGTTCTCTTTTCTAAAAGCATAATGTGTTGGCCTAATACATTTAATATCACTCACATAATCATATTCAAATACCTCAATTTCATCAAACATGAAATAATTCAAATTGTTCAATGTCTGAGGTTTGCATCTCAAATACTATTTATTGCACTTTCAGAGTGACACAAATAACATGTAACTGTTGTAAACATTTAGAAAATATAAAAATTGTATAAAGAAGAAAATAGAAATCAAGCATTATCCCACTACTCAGAGATAATCCACTGTTATTTTTAGTATATTATGTATCTTTTTCAGTTTTTTATACTTTTTCTATGCTATTAGAAAACAGAGAGCTTTCTCTGCACATAATTTTCCATCTCAGCTCTTTTTTTTCTTCAGGTGACATTGAATTTGCTTCTTCCTTCTTATTAATACCCCAGCCCACACAACTCCAGCTTTCCATCATTCCAGTGAGAATGACAAACCTGGAGCACATTTGCTCACTTGGTTGAGCATCTGACTCTTGATTTCAGCTCAGGGTCCTGGGATCGAGTACCATGTTGGGCTCCAAGCTGAGCATGGAACCTGCTTGAGATTTTCTCTTTCTCTCTCTCTCTGCCTCTCTCCCCCACTTCTGTGCTCTTTCTCTTAAAAAAAAAAAAGGAAATAATTAATGAATTAATTAAGTTAAAAACAAATAAATAAAATAAAAATAAAAGAAAGTTTCCTTTCCTGACTTCTGTGGAAATATAGTCTTCTGGTTTTCCTCTTACTTTACTGCTGCCTGTTCTTGGTCTCCATTGGTGGATCCTCTTCTTTCCATTATAAAAATGTTAGAATGTCCTATAGCTTAATCCAAAAACCTCTATTCCTTTCACTCAATACCTCACATTAAGTCTCGTGGGTTCAAATACCATCCCTAAGCTGGCTACTCTCTAAATGATATCTCCTGGCCTAACTTCTAACCATGAACACCAGATTTATCTAACTGTCTACTCAACATCTCTGTCTCCAGCTTAGTATGTCCAAAACGGTCATACGTCCAGCCTTCCAAAATCTATCGTTCTATAAATATCCCCTAGCTTAGTAAAGAGTGTCGCATTAACCCAGTTAGTCGGTCTAAAAATCAAAACTCAGTTGTAGTAATATCTTTCCCTAGACTGACACAGAGAATCTATCTCCTTTTCTTATTTAATAAAGAACAAATACTTAAAGCATGATAAACAAAAAGTTTTAAAATAAAGGGGTGAGAAAAGTACAAACCAATTAAGTGACAACACAAAGAAAGAGATATTGGGATGTTAATATCCAAAAAAGTTGAAGAGTAAACTGGCCAAAAGCAACATTTTATGTTCATAAAAAAAAAAAACAAACAACTTTCTAGGTAGAAAATATACTTCGGAAAATATACAGGTGAACGTGCAAGAAGAAACAGCAGAAAAATCTACATCAGAGGATCGATTTTTTCCTTAGAATTGAATACATCAAGGTAACCAAAAATGCATAAGATTTTGCATAATATGGTGCATTAAGATAACTCATTTAACCATCTTGTTCTAAAATATACAATATTGTAGCAGAAAACACATATTCTGTTCAAAATATTAATATCAACAGAAAAGGATATATTTTTTTAAAAAAATCTATGCTAGCACCAAAAATTATAAAATACCTCAGAATAACTTTGGAAAATGTGTAGGATCTCTGTAAACCATAAAATGTTATTTAGGTAAATAAAAGAGGAAATGCTTAATAAATAAAAAGATGTCAGAGATTATTTGGCAGGAAGAGAATCTGATGAACAGTTACAAATATCATCTCTAAGTGCTAATTTAGTGGTGGTGTTAAGATAATTGTGAAGATAATAGCGAAAGGAAAAAAAGAAAATAACAATGAAGGAACCTTGTGCTACCAGACTGAAAATATTTATGTACTGCAAAGCTAAAATAAGTTAATGTGTAACTGAATGAAGAATGGACAGAAACTGTTGATCTATATAATCTGTGTCTTTATTGATGTTTATGAACTTTATGTTTGTACCACAAGGGCGGTATATTCCAAATTAGAAAAGAATGATGAAGGGCACCTTGTACCTGGGTGGCTCAGTCAGTTGATCGACCAACTCTTGATTTCAGTTCAGGTCCTGGTCCCAAGGTCATGGGATTGAGCTCCATGTTGGGCTTTGCACAGAGCATGGAGCCTGCTTGAGATTCTCTCTCTCTCTCTCTCTCTGCTCCTTTCCTCCACTAGTGGTTTTTCTCTCTAAAAAACAAACAAAAAAAATTAAAAGAAACTTATTATGGGACAACTGGTTGCCAAGTCATCCCTAATCATCGCAGTAAAGGTTGAAAGAACTTTGTAAGAGAGGCTCCAAATAGATAAAATCATGAATAAAAGACGAGAGATCATAATCAACACCACAGAAATACAAACTATCAGGGAATAGTATGAAAAATTATATGCCAACAAATTAGACAACCTGGAAGAAATGGACAAATTCCTAGACACCCACACCCTACCAAAACTCAAAAGGGAATAGACCTATAACCAGCAAAGAAATGGAATCAGTTATCAAAACTCTCCCAACAATTAAGAGAGTCGTGGGCAAGATGGCTTCCCGGGGCAATTCTGCCAGACATTTAAAGCAGAGTTCATACCAATTCTTCTCAAGCTGTCCCCCAAAAAAAAATAAAAATGGAAGGAAAGCTTCTGGACTCATTCTGTGAAGCCAGCATTATTACCTTGATTCCCAAACTAGACAGAGATCCCACTAAAAAGGAGAATTACAAGCCAATATCCCTGATGAAAACAAATGCAAAAATTCTCAACAAGATACTAGCAAATCGAATTCAGTAGTATATTAAAAGAATTATTCACCATGATCAAGTGGGATTCATTCCTGGGTTGCAGGGCTAGTTCAATATTCACAAATCAATCAATGTGATACATCACATTAATAGAAGAAAGGATAAGAATCATTTGATCCTGTCAATAGATGCAGAAAAAGCATTTGACAAAACACAGCATCCTTTCTTAATAAAAACCCTCAAGAAAGTCGGGATAAAAAGAACATACCTTAACATCATAAAAGCCATATACGGAAGACACACAGCTAATAATCATCCTCAATGGGGAAAAACTGAGGGCTTTCCCCCTCGAGATCAGGAACACGACAGGGGTGTTCACTCTCACCCCTGTTGTTCAACATAGTGTTGGAAGTCCTAGCCTCAGCAATCAGACAATAAAGCGAAATAAAAGGCATCCAAATTTGCAAAGAAGTCAAACTTCCACTCTTCACAGATGACAGGATATTCTACAGGGAAAACCCAAAAGACTCCACCAAAGAACTGCTAGAACTGATGCATGAATTCGGCAGGCATAAGATATAAAATCAATGTGCAGAAATCAGTTGCATTTCTATACATCAATAATGAAGCAACAGAAAGAGATCTCAAAGAATCGATCCCACTTACAATTGTACCAAGAGCTATAAGATACCTAGGAATAAACCTAACCAAAGAGGCAAAAGAGTTGTACACTGAAAACTATAGAAAGCTTATGAAAGAAATTGAAGATGACACAAAGAAATGGAAAAACATTCCATGCTCATGGATTGAAAGAAGAAATGTTGTGGGGCCCTGAGTGGCTTAGTCGGTTAAGCGTCCGACTTTCGCTTGGGTCATGATCTCGCGGTTTGTGGGTTCAAGCCCCGCGTCGGGCTCTGTGCTGACTGCGAGCTCAGAGCCTGGAGCCTGTTTCAGTCTGTGACTCCCTCTCTGACCCTCCCCTGCTCACGCTGTCTCTCTCTCTCTCCTAGAAATAAATAAAAAACATTAAAAAAAAAAAAGAAAGAAGAAATGTTGTTAAAATGTAGATACTACCCAAAGCAATCTACACATTCAATGCCATTCCAGTCAAAATAACACCGGCATTCTTCCCAGAGCCAAAACACACAATCCTAAAATTTCTATGGAACTGCGAAAGACCCGAATAGCCAAAGTAATGTTGAAAAAGAAATTTTATCTTGTACTACAAAGCTGTAATCATCAAGACAGTATGGTATTGACACAAAAACAGACACACAGACCGATGGAATAGAATAGAGAGCCCAGAAATGGACCCACAAATATATGACCAACTAATCTTCAGCAAAGCAAGAAAGAGTATCCAGTGGAAATAAAGCAAATGGTGCTGGGAAGACTGGACTGCATTCTTCATGCAGAAGAATGAACATGGACCACTTTCTTCTACCATACACAAAAATAAACTCAAAATGGATGAAAGACCTAAATGTGAGACAGGAATCTATCAAAATCCTAGAAGAAAAAACAGGCAACAACCTCTTTGACTTCACTCACTGCAACTTTTTACTTGACACGTCTCCAAAGGCAAGGGAAATGAAAGCAAAAATGAACTATTGGGACCTCGTCAAGATAAAAAGCTTCTGCACAGCAAAGGAAACAATCAATAAAACTAAAAGGCAGCCAATGGAAAGAGAGAAGATATTTGCAAATGCCATATTGGATAAAGGGTTAGTATCCAAAATCTATAAAGAATGGAATTGCTGGATTGTGCAGTAACTTTACAGTTAACTTTGAGGAACTGCCCAACTGTTTTGACAGTGGCCTCACTAATTTACATCCCCACCAGCAATGTAAGAGGTTCCCAATTTCTCCACAACTTCACCAACATTTATTATTTTTCCTCCCTCCCTTCCTTCCTTTCCTCCTTCCTTTTCTCCCTTCCTTCCTTCCTTCCTTCCTTCCTTCCTTCCTTCCTTCCTTCCTTCCTTCCTTTTCTCTTTCCATCTGTCTTTTTTTCTAAATTCACCACATCTTTAGTGGGTGTGAAGTGCTATCTCACTGCAGCTTTGATTTGCATTTCCCTGATGACTAATAATGTTGAGCATCTTTTGGTGCATTTCTTGGCCATTTATGTATCTCTCCTGGAGAGATGTCTTTGCATGTCAGGAGAATAGAATTTTTACAATGTATGGTATTTATTGTCAGTTGCCATGGGTGAAAGGATATCTGGAAAGTAATTGAAAAATAAAATGCTAAGTGCATCACATATTTCTGTTTATTGCATTCTGAAATTCTCTCTGCCCGGACCAAACCTTATCAGAGATACCCTGTGAGATCATTGGAAAACATCCTCTCTTACATCCTACATTCCTAATTATATTTGTCTGTTGATGTTAAGATCTCTTTATTTATGTTATCTAGATAAAAAGCAGAATCAGTTTCTTTATTTTTAGAATTCTGAACTAGAAAGCACATTAGATTTTATTGTGAAACAAAGTTACAAAGTAATTTTTAAAAACTTTGGTTTTCTAAATCAAATTCATTTTTATTTTATTTTTTAATGTTTTATTTATTCTTGAGAGAGAGTGTGTGTGAACTGGGAAGGGGCAGAGAGAGGGGGACAGAGGACCCGAAGCAGGCTCTGAGTTGATAGCAGTCCGTCCAATGTGGGGCTCAAACTTATGAACCCCAATATCATGACCTGAGCCGAAGTCGGATGCTCAACTGACTGAGCCACCTGGACGGCCCCAAATTCATTTTTAATCCAGGAGAAGACTGAATCTATATGCAGCAGGACACTTTTTTTTCTTTGTTTTTAATGATCCACTCTCTTAAAGAAGTTAGGAAATTACTTGGGACCAATCGACTTAATTCAGTCTTAAATTTATTCCATGCCTGTCACTATTAAGAAAAGACTTTGTTTCCACTACGTTCTTCTTGTAGCCTATTTGCTTCTTCCTCATGTTGCTGAGACTAGAGGTGAACTTGATCGGGCCATGTGCTCTTACTACCCCCAAGTGGCTTCTCACTGACCTACAGCTGGACCCACTAGAAACAAGAAATCCAACCACTTTTAGAAGGAACTCATTTCATATTTGGACAACTTTGACCTAAAAGAGGATTCTTTCCCTTCTTCTCCATTCCCTCTTATTTAGCAAGGGAAAGTGAGGACAGGTGGTGTGGAAGGAAATTCCATTTGGATTGCCACTGCTTCCAGTGAGCTCTGCAGTGGAAGGGAAGTTCATTCCGATCATCCTCACATACACAGGACCTCCCAGTGTGCTCTACGAGCTCGCCCTCTGTCCATCTTCCATGTCCTGTCCCTCCCAGACCCATTCATCTGTCTTCTCAGCCCACCTACTGTGTGTGGCTAATTAGCAATTAGCCAGTAATAGAAATGCTTGCTTAGAGAAGGGAATCAGTGTTTTCACCATTATCTTTCCAAGCACCTGTCTAATATTTGATCTGTTGTCCGTTTTATGCAAAGTGACCTTTTTTCTCGTTAATCACATGGATTGTGTATGCCTTCCTAGAAATCTTTCTGCTGATTGCTGGTCTCAGATAAGGAATTTAAAATTAGGATTCTTTTGGGGTAAATATTAAAGGAGGTGGAGGGAAGAATTGAAGTCACTGTCTGAATTCTTCCCCTCTTAATATGTTGTCAGTGGGCACAGAGTAGAAAATTCAGTGGTTCATTATTCATACTTAGGTAGGTGTGGCTGTGGGTATAGCTATGTGCGTACTTCTCAGTTTGTATCAGGTGCAAAGCACAGGCACGAACACTTATTCACTTGTAGATCAATCTTTAGTAATAAAAAAAATTTAATCCCAGCCTGGAGGGTGAGAAATCTAGGGTTGCAACAATTACTTAAAGCAAAAACTGAATTCATAGAAAGCGCACTGCAGATAGAAAGTCTCCCACCTCTCCACCCCCCCACCCCGTGGGCTGTTAGGATAGGAAGGCTTTCTTCCTTTCTTTCTGTTCCTTACCATTACCTGAAGGTGGCACCCTTTCCACGAACTAATTCCTCAGGACCCCGAAAGGTAGGCAACTCTCACCTTTCCCGAGACCAAACACAGAAAAAGGTCAAACCACTACAGAAAACGACCCTACATCACAATATATCAAACAAGAAAATCCAGATACTCTATGCTCATCTCAAAGAGGACAACCAAAAGAGAAAACGAGAGAGGGAGGGAACAATCTTCTATAGCTGTGGAGCCAAACCTCTAACAAGAATCAGAACAGATCAACAAAGATGGTCATGTCTTAAAGACTTTCATGCTTTATCAAAGGCCAAAGTGAAATCCATCGAAACTTCTGCACGCTAATAAGACCTGTGTGTCGGAAGAAGCTTCCAGAGAACAAAGCATTTTGCTTCAAAAGGACAGCATCTAAAAGAGAGCTTTGAAGAAGAAATTATCGTGTGATTATGATTGTAGTCCCCTTCCTTAAAATGCCCCTTCTCAGAAGTTTCACGTGTCTGCAACAGTTCTGGGCAGAGAGTGACTTTTAGTGTTTCCGAAATAGCTCAGAAATGTCAAGTGGCTTGTTTCTTCCTGGTTTTACCCAGATAACACATTTTATATAACCAGTGGAAAAAAGAAGAGCGAATCTAAACTTCATCGACTCTTGAAGCTAACCCTGGATGTCACATGTGTTTTGTCTCCTCTGGCCCACACAAGAACAAAAGGTCGGAGGCCAGTTTCAAGGGTGGGGAGTAGACATTATGAATTTTTTTGGTGTGTTTTTATTTATTTATTTTTTTGAGAGAGACAGAGTGCGAGTGGGAGAGGAGCAGAGAGAGAGGGAGACCCAGAATCTGAAGCAGGCTCCAGGCTCCGAGCTGTAAGCCCACAGCCCGACGCGGAGCTCAAACTCACAAACCATGAGATCATGACCTGAGCCGAAGTTCAACACTTAATCAGCTGAGCCACCCAGGTGCCCTGGGAGTAGACATTATAAGGCAAAGGTGAAAAGCCACCAGTATTTTGACTCAGACTATTAACAGTTTGAGACCCATTTGTTTGGTAGTAACAAGACAAAAGTGTCTTCTGTGACCAGCCTTACATACTTGACTCACAAATCACTCCCTAATTCCTGAAAAAGTGTACGTTCTTATATTTGCGACCACCGTGTAGGATTCAGAGCCCTGAAGGAAACTAGACTTTGCAGGCCCATGCTGGTTTTGAAAGGGAGAGTAAAGGTTCAGGTAAATGTAAGCTTGCTTTCATAACAGAGAAGAAGAAAAGAAAAGAAAAAAAAAGCTCTATTTTGTTTCCATGCCATTCCCTTTACTTACGACTACGTATTGAGGCCAGCATTGGCAAACAACAGTCCAGAAGAAATCAGCCCACCACTTGTTTATGTCGATAAAGTTTTATTGGAACACAGCCATGTCGTTCACTTATGTACTCTTTACGGCTGCTTTTGCGCCACAACTGCATGGTTTTTAGTAGTTGGGATAGAGACCGTCTAGCCTGTAACGCTGAAAATATTTTCCTTTCTTGTCCGCACTCTACATTTTAATACCCATGTTCTGCCTTTCCAGAAAGCAGGTGCATGGTAGCACGGGCCATATGTATCGTGTGCATTGCTGTATCCCCTTCCCGTGACACAATGGCTGGTACATAATTGATGTGCAGTAAATATTGGTTGAACGAATGAGTGAATGAATGCCACGCTGAGCACACGAAGGCGTGCAGTCTCTCTCCCTCCACGCTGGCAATCTACGGTGATCCTACATTTTTGACACACCCAAGGGTGAAGTCCGAGCAAGTAGACTGGAAGAGATGCAGAGCTGGAGAAGCGACCCAAGCAATGGCTTAACATTTGAATCGTTACTTGCATCGCACACGCATGCGCGTCTCTCTTAGATTGCGTTTATGATAACGATAGGCATGGTTGTTGAAGTATTTGGTGTGCGTCGGAGACCTTGTGTGCACTGTCTTATAGGACATTTCCAGCGCTATAACATACTGACTGTTATCATTCTCATTTCACAAATGAGAGATAAAGACTCAATGGTTAAATGACCTGCGACAGGGCACAGACATGTGAAAGCAGGGTGTGAATCCAGGCAGTTCGATTACAGAGCTCTGAGTGGAAGAAGCAGAAGTCATTGCTCAATAAAAGCGCCCTTTGTTTAGTTTTCTTCGTTTTGTTATGATGGTTGGAATAGTTGCAGAGATTCTTTGATTTGGTCTGAGGTCTGCCAAAAGCCTTTCTAATCACAAATACCAACGCCCTCCCCCCCTTATGACAAGAAACAAATGTATCCGTGCACCAAGTTTTCCAAGGGGGAAATGCTACGGGAAGAGAAGGTTCTGAGGAGGTGAAAACGAATAATGTTTAATAAGGACACATGCTTCAGGGACAGTTTTAAAGGATGTGGACATTCGATCCGATCACCTTTGCTAGAGCACTTTCAATGGAAAGGTAAACTTTGATACCTATTAGTGGAAGACTAAAAGAGAATGGATGTACCAAAACCAAACAAAGACATCACAAGAGAAACATAGCAAACTCTAGAACAATATCCATGATGAATATAGACATAAAAATCCTAGACAAAATTCTAGAAAACCAAATTATGCAACGGGGAAAAAAAAAAGGACTCTATACCACAGCCAAGTAGGATCTATTCTGGTAATGCAAGGTTGATTCAACACACATCCATCAATGAATTCAATATACCATATAAATAGCACGGAGGACAATATTCTCAGTAGACTCAGAAATAGCATTTAACAAAATCCAATGCCCTTTCATCATAAAAACATTCCACAAACTAGGAATAAAAGGAAATTTCTTCAGCCTGATAAAGACATCTATGGAAAGATACCAACCCAGAGATAGCATCACAATTAACAGTGAGGGGCCAAAAGCTTTCGCCCTAAGATCAGAGAAAAGATAAGGATGTCCATTCTTTACACTTCTGTTCAACATTGTATTGGAGGTTCTAGCCAGAGCATTAAAAAACAAAAATAAATGCGGGAGAAGGGCAAGATGGCGGAGAAGTAAGGAGCTCGTACTTGCACTTGCGCCCATACATCACACAGAAAAGATCTGAAGCCATTGGAAACCTTACAAAACCTGAGAGACTGGGAGAGAAAGGATGCAGAATCCACTGAGACAGCCTTCTAACGTGAGTGCGAACCGGGGAAGATAAAATCGGGCCGGGATCAGAGACTCCAGGGTCGGAGGCGATCCCCCTCTACCCTCTACGGGGAGTGAGAGGGGAAAAGGAGAGAGTCCGAAACAGAAAAACCTCCACTCAGAGGGGGGAAAACCTCCGCTCGGTGCATAGAAAGACCGTACTTGCCAAATACCTGCACACCAGGTCCCCTCGCGCCAACTGGTCCTGGGGGAGGCTGAGCACACAAACTGCTTCTTTGTGCCGCTCCTGGAGGTCGGATTTAGGAGCAGCGGTGCGCCTGCCGCCATTGTAGCTCCAGGGCGGCTGGGACCCCTGAAAGAGCCGCACAGACACCGGGCGTCCGTGCTCCTGGCTGGCTGGAACTCAAGAGGGAAGGCAAAGAGCTAGAAACTGGGAAACTTGCCTGTGAGTTCGTGTTTCGGGTGACGAGCCTTAGAGGGACCCGGTTTTCCTCACTCCAGCGGGCTCGGGCTACGCGGACCCGGCAGGCAAGCCCCCGCGCATGCGCGCCAGCCAGACCCAGAGAAGGAAGCAGCGATTCTGACTCCGCCCCCAGAGCTCAGCAGGGAGCCTGGAATAGCCCGAGGGGGTTGTCTGGGAAGCTGAGTCTAAGGCAACTTCAGCAGGGCGCGCGGACTGGGATTTGGAGATTGGAACTGGCCTGGGGTGAAGAGTGCAACCAACTTCGGCTGCGTCCCCGGAACGCGGAGTTGACACGCCCAAAAAAGTGAGGTGCAGCGCTTGGTTCAAGAAGGGACTGGAGCACCGTCACTCTCCTCCCCACAACCGCCAAGGCAAAGCCCCCTCCTGAGGCATTGGATCACGCCACGCCCATCCCTGCCTGAGAGGTGCCCTCCTCCCTTTTTTTTTCTCTTTCTTTTTTCCCCTTTTCTTGTTTTTTCCTTTTTTCTTTTTCTTTCTTTTTTTCCCCTTTCTTTTCTCTTTCTTTTTTTCTTCTACTTTCTCTTTTCTTGCTTTTTCCCCCAAAACACTGACCTGATTAACTCTGGTCGCCAGCTTGCTTAAACAATCACAACAAGTCCATTCTGTAAATGTAAATTCTACACCTACCAACATTTTCAGCTATTTCTCTCAGGAGTAATTAGACTATATAGTTTCTCTGGATAATTCCAGCATCCTTCTCTCACCTATCCAACCATATTCTACCCTTTACCTCTTTGAAAAAAGCTTCTTATCCCTTCTGCCTGTTCATTCTATTTCCAATTCTGCCTCGTCTCGCCCTGTCTTCTTTCTCTTTCTCTATGCTCTTCAACCAGCACTGCATACACACGGCTATTTAACTGTAGCTGCGAAATCCAGGTATATGCTTTAAACCGTTCTTTGTCCATCGGTTTTCTTCTTTTTTCCTTTTCTTTTCCCCTTTTTGACCCTTTTATGTATTTTATACTCCCTATTATTTGCCCTCCCTCCTCCGTCTTTTCTCTTAACTTTTTCGTTTTCCCTCTCGCTTTGCATGTTAGTTGAATTAGCCTGTGCGTTTGTGTGCTCCTGCTCCCTGTGTGTTTGTCTGTCTGTTTTCTTTTCCAGGGCTACCTCAAGAAACACGCTAGAGTACACAAGGTGAAGAGTCCCAAATATCACTACGAATAGGAAAATAAAATAACTAAGGTCCCAACAAGAGAGACCGAGGGATACCATTCAAAAAACAATCTCTGAAAGGATAGGCCCTGGAAAGTCAAAGAGTCTTCTTGGATATAGCAGCGCTCATAGAAACAGAGAGCATAACAGGTCTTTAAAACCAACAAGAGTCAGAAAGCTAACTAAAATGATGAAACGAAAGAGCTCTCCTCCAAAGAAACTCCAAGAAGAAATGACAGCTAATGAACTGCTCAAAACAGGTATCAGCAGCATAACTGAACAAGATTTTAGAAGAATAATGGTAAAATTAATAGCAGGGCTTGAAAAAACATAGGGGACATCAAAGAAACTATGGCTACAGACAGAATGGAAAATAAAAATAGGCATGAAGAATTAAAAAATGCGATAAATGAGATCATAATAAATTAGAGGCCTCCAATGCACGGATTGAAGAGGCAGAAAGGAGAATAAGTGATTTAGAAGACACCATTCTAGAAAAACAAGAAGCTGAGAAAAAAAAAAGACAAACTGATCCAGTAACAGGAAAGAAGAATTTGAGAGCTCAGCGATACAGTCAAATGCAACAATATCCGTATCAAAGGAATCCCAGAAGACGAGGAGAGAGGGAAAGGAGCTGAAGGAGTCCTGGAACAAATTATAGCAGAGAACTTCCCCGACCTGGGGAAGGAAGTAAATGTGGAAATACAAGAGGCTCAGAGGACTCCTCTCAGACGTAACTTGAATCGATCTTCTGCACGACATATCATCGTAAAAATGGCAAAATACAAGGACAAAGAGAGAATTTTGAAAGCAGCTAGGGAGAAAAGGGCCCTCACATACAAAGGGAAACCTATCAGAGTGGTGACAGACCTATCTACTGAAACGTGGCAGGCCAGAAAGGAATGGCAGGAGATCTTCAATGTGATGAACAGTAAAAATATGTAGCCAAGAATCTTCTATCCAGCAAGCCTGTCATTCAAAATAGAAGGAGAGATAAAAACCTTTCCAAATGAACAGAAATTGAAAGAATTTGTCACCACGAAGCCAGCCCTACAAGAAATCCTGAGGGGGATGCTCTGAAGGAAAGGTTGCAAGGAACAAAGATTCCAGAGACACCACTACAAACATGAACCCTACAAAAGATACATAGACTCTAAACCCACATATTTCAATAATAACACTGAATGTAAATGGGCTGAATGCTCCAATCAAAAGACATAGGGTAGCAGAATGGATTAAAAAACAAAATCCATCTTTATGCTGTCTACAAGAAACTCATTTTAGACGGGAAGATACCTTCAGATTAAAAGTAAGGGGATGGAGAAATATATATCATGCTACAGGAAATCAAAAGAAAGCTGGAGTAGTGATACTTATATCAGACAAACTGGACTTTAAATTAAAGACAATCACAAGAGATGAAGAAGGGCACTACATAATAATTACAGGGTCCATCCATCAGGAAGAACTAACAATCATAAATGTCTACACACCGAATATGGGAGCACCTAAATATCTAAAACAATTAATCACAAACAGAAACAAGCTTATAGATAAGAATGTGCTAATAGCAGGGGACTTTAATACTCCGCTTACAGCAATGGATAGGTCAACCAGACAGAAAATCACTAAAGAAATAATGGACTTGAAAGACAAATTGGATCAGATGGATCTGACGGATATATTTAAAACTTTACATCCTGAGGCCAGGGAATTTACTTTCTTCTCAAGTGCGCATGGCACATTCTCCAAGATAGATCACATACTGGGACATAAAGCAGCCCTCAATAAATATAAAAGAATAGAGATCATAACATGCACACTGTCAGATCACAATGCTTTGAAACTTGAAATCAATTACAGGAAGAAGTCTGGAAAACCTCCAAAAACATGGAGGTTAAAGAACACCCTTCTAAAAAATGAACGGGCCAATCAGGCAATTAGAGATGAAATTAAAAAATATATGGAAACAAATGAAAACGAAAACACAACAATTCAAAATCTATGGGATGCGGCAAAGGCAGTGCTAAGAGGAAAGTACATTGCTCTCCAGGCCTATGTCAAGAGATTAGAAAAAGCGCAAGTCCAAAATCTAACAGCTCACCTAAAGGAACTAGAGGCAGAGCAACAAGAACGCCCTAAACCCAGTAGAAGAAGAGAAATAGTAAAAATTAGAGCAGAAATAAACAACATCGAGACCAAAGAAACAATTGAACAGATCAATGAAACCAAGGGTTGGTTTTTTGAAAAAGTAAACAAAATTGACAAACCTCTAGCCAGACTTATCCAAAAGAAAAGAGAGAGCACCCAAATAGACAAAATTATGAATGAAAATGGACTTATGACAACCAACCCCTCAGAAATACAAGCAATTATCAGGGAATACTATGAAAA